>JACGTP010000073.1:120600-204044 GCA_023678845.1 Mischocyttarus mexicanus
GCAATACAACAAAGAGTCGTGATAAATTAATGAATATTTACTTACACGAGCACCATCTTTTAACATTTGAGCAACGCCCGGTGCTTTTGGTACGTGTAAAGCCATTTTTTTAATAAAAAAACTCGAATAACCAAAACTTCACGTGTTTTAAATCAGTAACTAGTATAAGCCGACCGTAAACTCAACAAGGATCTTCGTTTTAAAGATAGATCTTCACTTAGTAATAGCGTATGGCAGTTGTGCATTTCCAAAAATCATCTTTATAAGCACTCTAAAATTATCCAATCATCGTTGAATAAAAATAATTCTGATTAGTTGAATCAGATTGCAAGTGACCAATCAAGTTAACGCATTTGCATTATAATTTTTTAAATATATTGACAAGATTGTTATTTAAATATTAACATTTGAAAACATATTATAACATGTGTCTGAATTAATTGAATAATTAATTAAATAGTTATTTATTAATTAAATATAGCGTTGACAATTGTAGATGGCGCCTTGTGTTAATCGGTACGTGGCAAATACGAAGCTTCGATAAATGTCACTTTTTAATAAGTCTGAGCTGTTATAAACAGGTGTGGTGTAAAATTTAAACAGTTCTAATCTCTTTTTATTCTGTATATATACTTATACGTACTTATACTTACATGTATTTTATCTTATCTTTAAATGATCAATTGAAATTATTAGAGAAATATACGTGTTAATAAATAAATAAATATTTTTTTATTATTTCGTACATATTAAAGCATTATGAACTTTCAATACATAAAGAATGTAGAAAATTCAATATATACCAAACAATACAATGAGATTATACAATATGGAACTTCTGGCTTCCGAACTAAGTAAGTATATTTTTAAAATTATTTTAATTTGAGATGTATATTACATTATTATTTTACTAATATCATTTCAGAGCAGAACACTTGGAACATGTACTTTATCGTATGGGTCTTTTAGCTGTACTTAGATCAAAGAAATGTAATGGTAAGATTTAATTAATTTTTTAGTATTGTCATATCATTATTTTAAATGAAGTCATTAAATTCTGATCAAAGTCTTAAATTGGATATAAAATTAAAGGTCTTTTATATTATAGCTGCAATTGGATTGATGATAACGGCTAGTCACAATGTTGAATCAGATAATGGTGTTAAATTGGTTGATCCTAATGGGGAAATGCTGAAATCATCTTGGGAAACAATAGCTAATGATTTAGCTAATGCCAGTGACACCGATGTTGTAACTGTTATTCAATCTATTGTTAATGAAGAAAAAATTAATATGTCTGCTAATGCAGTAGTGATAACAGGCAGAGATACAAGACAAAGTGGTCCTAGTTTATTAGATGCTGCAGTGGCAGGTATTAGAGCCTTGAATGGTGTCGTAAATGATTTTGGAATAGTTACCACACCTCAATTACATTATCTTGTTTTTTGTACAAATACAAATAGCATTTATGGAGAATCGACATTAGAAGGCTATTATAATAAATTTTCTAAGGCTTACAAACGTATGAGAGAATATAAAAATGTACTTAATAATGACAAATATTTAGCAGAATTACATTTAGATGCAGCAAATGGTGTTGGTGCACTTGCTATGAAAGAATTTCAGAAACATCTAGATTCTCTTCTCAAAGTTTATATTTATAATGATGGAAATGGAGAATTAAATTACATGGTGTGTATAACTTGTTGACAAGTTATACTATTACTAATTCATTTAAAATAAGAAAATATACATTTTTCTTCTTATCAGTGTGGAGCTGATTATGTTAAAATACAACAAAAAGTACCATTAAATATGCAACCTGAAGCAAATGTTAAATGTGCTTCTATAGATGGGGACGCGGACAGAATAGTTTATTTCTATGTAGATAAAAAAAAGAAATTTCATATTCTCGATGGAGATCGTATAGCTACACTTGTAGCAGGTTACATCAAGGAACTTCTTCAAGAAAGTTCTTTGCAATTAAATCTTGGGCTAGTTCAAACTGCATATGCTAATGCAAGTTCTACTAATTATATTTCTCAAAAATTGGTATATATTTATTTATCTTTTTATTGTTAAAATAATCTTTAAATGAAATATTTCATTCTAAAATTGTGTTTAGAAAGTTCCAGTTGCATGCGTTTCAACAGGTGTGAAACATTTGCACAGTAAAGCAACAGAATTTGATATTGGTGTATATTTTGAAGCGAATGGTCATGGGACCGTTGTTTTTAAGGAAACAGCTGTCCAATCTATTTCAAGTGCTGCAGAAAATCTTACGTAAGATTAGATTTATTCAAATAATAAATTTATACAAATAAAATTTTGCTGATATTTTATTATGATTATAGATTGAAAGAAAATGAACGTACTGCTGCTGGAAAATTAGTACATATAATAAATATTATTAATCAGACTGTTGGTGATGCCTTAAGCGATATGTTGTTAATAGAAACTATTTTACATGCTAAAGGATGGAGCATTATTGAATGGGAACAAAGTTATACAGATTTACCAAACAAACAAGTGAAAGTCAAAGTTAAGGACAGAAATATTATTACAACGGCTAATGCAGAAAGACAGTGCGTTACGCCGATAGGATTACAAGATGAAATTGATAAAGTCACAGCCAAATATTCGAAAGGAAGAAGCTTTATAAGGTATTTTGTACATTGACAAATAAATATTTTTTCATTTTAGTATTTTTAATTATAATAATTATGAATAATATATTATTAGACCTTCCGGTACTGAGGATATAGTACGCGTGTATGCGGAATGTGAAAATCTATCTGACGTCAGCAAATTGGCTGTAGAAGTATCTTTACTTGTTTATAGACATGCTGGAGGGATTGGACCAGAACCTACTTTATGACAATGACATTGGTCTTATCTGAAACTACATATTTTTATCTAAATGTACATTCGGTCTTATTAAAAAGAAGACAATAAGATCGTTGTTTTTTAAATAAGTCATCATTCTTTCCTTTTCTATAATATTTTTAGCTAGATTTATACTGTTTTGAGATCAAATATAGGTGGATTAAGAAATAATATATAACCTCAGAAATGTATAAAACATGAAATATATTTATACTTTGTCTTTTTTTTATTCTCTTTTTTTACGAATCCGAGTCACTTTATCATAAATATTATAAATTTTCTTCACCACCTGTGTTTTATTATTTTTTTTTTAAATTTGAAGAAATTTATGTAATTTTTCACGATTAACCAATCATATCGAAGCTTTTGGCCAACTTAATGCGTGCTGCCATCTGGTATTAAATTCTCGAACAATTTAATTTTCTTATACCAGAATCGAATCTTAATACTACAAAAAGTAGATCACAGCGTATAAACTCGACGGTTTAACTGAAGATTTGTACGGTGAACTGTTGTAATCGTCAGACGCCATTTTGTGCCTCCTTTCGCTGTTGAGCGTCACGAAAGTTTCATCCTTTTTATTTTTATTTAATTTCGCCAAAACGTCGCAATTACATGTAAGTATGGCTAATTTTTCTTTATAGAAAATAATTAGCATAATTAGATAGCCAAAAAAAAAGCGGTATCGTACTATTTTGATGGTAGTGTTAAGTAGTTGGGTGATTTCATATAGTATGCAAAGACCGGATACACAAGAATAAGATTTTTAAGGCGTATGCTTTAATTATTTTACATATGTTATTTAATAATACCTTAAATATATTTTGATATATTATTGAACAAAAATATATTAGTATTTATTTTGGTTAAATATTAGCAACAAAGTTGGATTTCCTTTCTGACTTATTTGACTATAGTTTTCGCGTCTTTCGACCATCATACAAAATTACGTGATCACAATACTACCGATCTTTTGGCCAAGTTTCTGATTTCTTGACAAAGTAGTTTTCCTTAATAATAGATAAGTGAGATATAAGACGTTTGTTTTGAGAAACATTTATCTATATATTATAATATATAGTTTACTTGTTACTAATAAAGTTCATTTTAATATCATACAATATAAATTATATATAATTTTGGTATCTTATCTATTTGATATATTTCGTACTGAAAAATAATTATTTTCTTTTTTCAGAAAATGGTCTCTTCTAATCAACCGGTAAGCGCATTTGTTACTCAGGATATTATATTTTATTTAATAAGCATCAATTATTTTTGTTTACCAATTGTTCTTAATATGCTATTTTATAAAAAGCTATGCATATTTTTCTATAATTACACACTTCCCAGAAACTACAGGAAATACATTTAAGGAAACTATACATAAATCCACTGTTCTCTAATAAAATGATTATTGAGCATCAGTAATACAGATGGGTAAGTTGAAGCGGTCTATAATCTGACGCAGCAAATTTGAGTATGCATTTGTTTAATCTAAATATACAAATTTTGTATTAGATTCTCCAGATATTATATAAGTCATAATACACTTGATCAACGATGCTTCTGTCAGCTCAGTATAATTTGCATTATTTCTAATACATATTATATAGATATAATGTAAGCTTGTAATACAAAAAACTGAGCAAAAATAAATTCTCTAACAGACACCATGCTTGCTATTACAGAAGTATGATCAAATCTAGAGATACATACGCGTGTATACAAGAATAGTTGTCTCATATCTTCGTTTATTGTACAGCATGATTACTTTAGTTTCATATATGTATTTAATCATAGAGTATTTTTAAATATTAGAATAAGATACTTTATTTATGATATTTTGCATTTTTTCAGAGAAAAACAAAAATATTTGTGGGGCGGTTACCAGAAAATTGTCGCAACGATGAGTTGCGACAATTATTTTCACGATTTGGCGAGGTGACGGAATGTGATGTTATGAATCGATATGGCTTCGTACACATGGCACGAGAGGAGGATGCAGCTGCAGCCATCAAGGCACTCCACAACTCCAACTTCAAGGGGGCAACCATCAATGTAGAGCAGTCGACTGGGAAGTCACGCGGAGGCGGTGGAGGACGCAGGGATGGAGACAGAAGAGGCGGACCTATGAGAGGTGGTAGAGGAGGACGAGACGGTGGTAGAGACGCTCGTCCTGGACCATACAATGATAGAAGAGGTAACTGTATTTTTATTTTTAATAAAACATAACATTTATCGATGATGCTATCTTCTCATTCATCTTACAATTAACTCTACATTTTTTAATTTATAATAGGTTAAGACAAAATAACATATTCATTATATCTTTTATTATTCTTTTATTGATTTCTTTAATAACAATGAGAATATAGTACGTTGATTTAAAATCCATATTCATATCAAATTATAAACCAACTGGAATATTCGGCGTGCTTTACAGTTCTTCCGATCCAACTCGTTGGTTACGATGGATCTGCTGCAGGTGGCGTCGCAGCTGGCTATACCGATTACAATCGTGGTGCTGGGGACTTTAGTGGACGAGGGACTGACTTTGGCACTGGGTACACCGACCGTGGAGCTTATGGCCAGAACGTGGGAACTGCTGCGATGGGATACACTTCGACGGCGCCAGGGATGGGTGGAGGCTATGGACCTGCTGCTGCTGTAGGAGGATATGGCCCAACAGGAACACCTGATTATGGCAGAACTGCTGATTATACCCGTGCTGCTGATTTTGGAACGAGAACAGATTATGGTAACATTATGATTTGACATATTAACTTTAGGATTTTTCTAATTAATATATCAGCAATCTAATAAAATAGTATTTTTTGAATAATAATATTATGTTTTTATAGTTTCAATAGACTATACATATATTTATATTATTTCCAGTAGTTGGAGCTGGTATGGCAGGAGATTTTAATCGCGGAGCACCAGGTCCGGTTGATTATGGTCGTACAGATAATTTTGGCACAAGTCGCACAGTTGATTATACTACCAGAAATGATTATGATCGCACTGCAACTGGACCAATGAGAAATGGTGGTGCTGCTGTTGCCACAACAGGATATGGTACTGGATACACTGATGTTGGATATGATGAGAGTCATTGGTAAAATTATTATACTTTAAAGACATTTATCTTTACGCTTTTATTTGCAAAAAAAAAACACAGAGAATGTTTAATTGTTTTAAGAAAAAGAATCTTCTCAAACTTTTTCTTATAACTTTTACGCGTAGTTTCGTTGTTGCATGCGATTAAAGTAATACTAATCTTATATGGATGATCATCGCGAATATGTTTTTGAGCCATTAAGTGTAAGAACATTAAAATGATCCATTTCATTGGAACTTTTTCAAATGCGTCTAATAATATTATTCTTATCATAGTGTAACTAGTATTTCATAAAAATAAATTTGCACATCTACTAATCTGCTTAAGACCATGCACGGGCTTAAAAAAGGAAAAAAATAAAAATTAAAAAAGTAAGTGCGAATGCATGTAGAAATTGAATCGTGTTAAATTTTACTTGTCCATTCTCTTAAGCAAATTTTATCAAGCTTTGTTGTAAAATTAATCGTAATCTAGTAGAAAATTTGGAAAAGTTACATCACAGGTACTTTTGGAATTTCTATTACAAGTCTTATATTACGACGATGTCTGCTATTTTTTCTGATATATTCTAAGCCAAAGCAGAAGGGTTTTGTGAAAACCGCCATATATTCAACAGATTATTGAAGTACAAATTGTATTGTGCTGCTGGTTTCGAGGTATGTAATTTCATTGTTAAGTTACAATGAAATATTCTTACACATTTTTGGTTAAACATGATTAAGAAAAGAAAGTAAATAAATAAAACGAAACGACTAAGTAAACACTTATTGGAAATAACGCGGCGATCTCCTTCATCTTGGAACATTTAAACAATGGCTCACAAAATGTTCATGCCATAATGGAGAATATTATAACAGGTTATCACAAAAAATAGAAATGAAATAATCCAGTCATTGGTATACCTAATGACGAATGATACTATTAGCAAGCAAAAAGAAAATATTAGTTTAAAGCTTTTAAAAAGAAACTTCTATTCACTGCTTATATTCTTTTTTATTAGGCCAATGAGTACTGGTCCCAGCTATAGTACTGGTGCTCCCAGCTATAATACTGGTCCCGGACCACAAGCAGATATGTTTAGTAGAAGACCTGGTAGTGCCGTTCCCAGTGGTGGATATCCACCTGTAGGTGGAGGGTAAGTTAATCATTTAAATCTTTTATGTATTAATAATTTTAATTCTTTTTAACACGTTAAGCGCCACGTCAGCCATCGGTGGCTGACACTGGACTTTCCGTTCAGGCCGCGTCAACCATCGATGGCTGACAGCGTGTAACATAGTGGCGCGAGTGGCCTGAACGGGATTGCTTTAGAAAAACGCGTGGCGCTCAACGTGTTAATATTGATGTCTCTTTGATAAGCATTGATCCTATGTGATATAATTTTAATATAACAAATATATTTGTTTATTAATTCAGCTATACCGAAGGATACGACAGACCTGATGCATACGGACCTCCTCCACGTGGCGGCGGCCGGTAAGTTTGATTTATATTATTTATAAATAATATATTTTCTTATGACACGGCGAATAGAGAAATAATTGTACGATATGCAGTAAGATCGAAAAAAATAAGCGAAAGGAATATATGCGAACGACTGATCGTTGATCTAAAACGTCCTCGTTCCTTTCTGCGTTACATGCTTTAATTACTTAATTTTATTTCATTTTCTCGTAAGAAATACTATTTTTTTAGATTACAGTCACAGGTTAAATATTTCTGTAAAAGTATAAGGTGTGACACTTACCGCGAAAATAATTCGTTTCGATCACATATATGTTTATATATATATGTGTGTGTGTGTGTGTGTGGCGTGCCATCGTTTACAAAAAAAAATATTATTTATTCATTAATAAACGGTGGATAATAAATATCGTTGCACGATGTTTTAGCTCCTGAGTGTGTAAAAGAGAACAGAGGTAATGTGCCTGAAAAAATGTTTGGATTATTTAATACATTTTTTCTCGAATATGATCTGTATGATCCAATTTATATTTATATTAAAAATATTTAATAAGTAAGATTAAATTTTGAATAAATTCTTTTTATAATAAACAGAGTAAATAATATTATTTGTAAATTGTTAAAGATTAAATGATTATGCAAAATATATCATCATTTAATTTACTTTATTAATCATTTTCAATTTATACTACCTCTCTTCTTTTACGCGATTCGCGAGAGAGATCTAAATCGAGCGTTCGTTTAAAAGAAACAAACCAAAAAAAAAAAAAAAGAAAAAAAGGAAAAGAAAGATAATATTTGCGAATGATCAATCGGGCGAGAACATATATATTTCGGAACCGTAACTCGTTAATAAATGTATTGCGCCTTTACGTATGAAAAAAAAGAAGAAGAAGAAGAAGCATTACTAAAGAGAATTGTTGCGTATCTATTCAACTTTCTGCTTTATTTAAATTTCTCCTTTGCTCGTCGAAGTACCACTAATTATAATAATAATACGTGAAAGCGTTTCACGTAGTTGCAAAAAAAAAAAAATGATAATGAATTGAAGAAAAGGTAGTTTTTGGTGCTAAAGAAAAAGATGCGTTTATTATTGCGTTTTGTAATGATCTATTTGCGTTTGTAATTATCGTCGTCGTTTATGATTCGAATTGAAAAAAAAGTTAAGTCATTTGTATTAAGCCATATTTGAGGATGCATTTAATGAAACATTGGAAAAAAGTTATAAGAATTTGCAATTATCATTTATGGCTTATAGTAGACAAAGACAGAAAGCGAGGGAAAGATCTATGCGATATTAAAGATGAGCCAACAATGATCTATACCGTGTTTTGTTATTAAGATTTTCGTCGATACTCTTAACATAGTCTTCTTCGACGTTCGATCATGCGTTACAACGTTGAAAGAAAAGATAACGCGGCGAAGTGTGTGCATATATATATTTATATATATATATATATACATAATATATCTCAGGACACACAACATTACGAACGATAAGATTTCCGTATACGCGATTATATTATTAATATTATTTAGTTATTCGTGAGTAATAGTGTTGCATCTTATACTTTCATCAGTTCCTTGCGACGTTAATACCATAAGAAAAAATTAATTGTGCGATTTTTCATTTTTCTGACCTTTTAGCTTCCCAGGTCCGGCAGATGCGATGCCACCGAGGTACTAAAAACATATTAATGCATATACTAGCGCATGCAAAAGGCAGCTTTAAATAATGCCTTTTTAGTGGTGGCCACTCGCACGGACTCGAATATCTAGGAACTGCCCTATGTCCGACACAGAATCCATACAATTACGATGATCTTATGTGTGTAACTTATGATAGACATAACGTTTAACGTATAAAATTATTAAGGTGTGGTAAGAATGAGAAAAATACCATGAGCGATGTAAATTATTCGATATAAAGCAAAACAAAAAAAAGAAGAAAGATAATACTACTTAATGGTATAATCTCTCATCAATGTAAAAGAAAAGAAAAAATTACTAGAAACAGCACATGCAACACGATATACATTATACATACATACATTATACATATACAATACAATACAATACATATAATAAGCTACATTTGTTATAATATATTAAAATAATTCTAATGTTCTTTTATTTTCTTTTTTTTTTTTTTTTTTTTTTTTGAGTAAATTCTTTTTTTTTTTTTAGAAACAATTCATAGGTGAAAATAATTTTTGGGTTAATACTCTAAACTAAGATTTTGTTTCTTCTTCAGAATAATTTTTCATTCGTTTTTTTGTTTGCTCTTAAATATGGTAATTTCTCCTGAAATTATTACTATTTTTATTATTATTATTATTATTATTATTCTTATTAAAGAAAATATTTACAATATCTTGTGTCTTTATCTTAAGTAAAGTAAATAATTATGCTGTAGGTTTAGATGATTTCATTATATTTTATAGCATTAGTTCTATACATAAAAATGAACTTAGACTATAGAAGTATTGTTGTATAATCTTTTTTTTTACAAATAAGAACTTAAATAATGTTTTGAATGTTCATTAATAAAGCAAGAAAATGTGCTTTCAGAAGTTATTTATGTACCTTTATAAGATAATTATAGAAATGGAAAAAAAAAATTTATATTACGCTCTAGCGTGATTAATTCTTTTATTCAACTTGTTATTTTTCATAAACATTTCAAAATCTTGGAATATTACATAAATGGAAAAATTAAGTGATTTATGTTTTAAACATTTATAATGTCGTATGTAATTTCTTGGAAAAGAAAAGTTATTAAAAATGATTATCCTTAGTCGTTTAATAAATCCTTCTTTTCACGTCAATAGGAAAGATATGTATCTTAAGTAATAACTGGCGTATTAAACTTCATTTCAAAATATTAGCTAAATGAACGAATATTTAATCAACGATTAAATGCTTCAAATGAATGAAAATATATTCGGCATTATTACGATTCATATAATATAGAAACATATAACAAATTAATTGTATAATTTTTGTTATATTACGTTGCATAGTTTATAGATAAAGTATCTTTAACAAGTCTAATTTATTGTCTTTACTATATAATTAGGAGTATATCGCAAAGATATTTAAGAATGTGAAACATGGAAATGGTGACTAAAAAATCTTACAAAAAAATTCTTGTCTACGAAAAACAATTTCTCTCAATTATATTTCTTTGAAATATACGACATTTCTTAAGACTATGTAAAGTGTATATATATATCCGATAAATTTTATTATAAAAAGAACTAGAACATATATAACAATGCGTAGCTTTTAATGGTCAATTCAGTTAGAGATGTTTTAATCAGTTAGATCGGATACGCAAACCGTTGTTTATTATGTTAGCGTGTGGTACATGCGTTTGGCAGGTTTTTACCGAATATCTACGTCCGATGGCGAGAATCAACGTGCGATAATTGAAGAAACGTCTCTATCAACGATTATGATCTTATCTATGCGTGTGGCCGCCCGTAGATGCGAGATTCCTGTGAATAGTCCAACCTGCGATATACGGATAATTCTACAAATTGCGTTTGCGCTCAAAGCTGGCGTGCTTTGAATTTGAAAATGAAGGTATGTCCAACGCGTGCGCTCTTTACTTTACCTGCATAAAAGAAGCACATGCTTTTGGGTATGTGTCAATATAATATATACATATATGTATACATATATATATATATATATATTTATATATACATATTGACATTACTATATACGAATATTATTTACGGCTTGTGATTGAATCGAACAAAAAATTTTCGAGTAACTACGAACCGCCGATCGTCAAATACGTCTCATTGCGAGAATTCAATATAAGGCGCTCGTTTCTTCCCTTTTATACAGAGGATAGAGAAGATTTTTGCGAGAAACGTGATTCCATTATATGCATATCGAGAGTTAAACTAAATGTTAGCATATTAATTTGATTTTTAATCGAATATTCGCAGTTTATTATATTTTACTTTTGACGATAACAAAGATCTTCAGAAGAATTCTTTTCAAATAAGATAAGCTTATGAGCTATTTGATTTTGTCTTTATTTCTTTATATTAATATCTTATCGTATATACAATTTTTTAGTTTTATACGATTATTGGTAAATATATTTATTTATTTTAATATTATTATATAACAAGTGAAACTATAAATATGAATATGTAGATATCTTATTAATAATTTATACAATATCAACTATTGCATTTCTTTTATGTTTATTATTATATACATTTGTTTCGTTTGTTTTCTTTATTTTCTTTTTTTTGTAATAACAATTAGAAATGCACTACGTCTATTTATATTTAAAAAAAAATAATTAATATGCTAACTAATGGCAAATGAATGCGAAGCGTGAATTGAATTATAGTTTCTGATTTGAATTGATTTTTTATTGTTCTCATCGATTATATAATTGATTTAGAACAGTAATTTCTAAATCGTGCTCTGTCTAATTCATTTCAAAGATATATCATTGCTTTAATTTTTTCTTTTTTATTTTTTATTTTTTTTTTTATTATTTGTTACGTTTAAAATTTATAATACAATTTACATAAAATTTTGTTTAGAAAACGCTGTTCTAATAATAGAAAGTATCAATGGAATTAATTTTGAATTAACTTTGAAACAATAAATGAAAAAAAAACTTTTTTTTATTACTTATGAATAATTTTAATGATTAAATCCGTACATTATATATATATAATTAAATTGCAAATAATAATAATAATAATAATAATAATAATAATAAAAATAATAATAATAAAAATAATAATAAAAATAATAATAAAAATAATAATAAAATTAATAATAAAAATAATAATAAAATTAATAATAAAAATAATAATAAAAATAATAATAAAAATAATAATAATAATAATAATAGAGTAAAATTGTTATATTCTTCGTGCTGCATAACAGTTTATTGAAATTCATGCTTCCATACATTTTTTTTGTTCTTGTTTTATTCTTTAATTCACAAAATCAGTCGATTATTAAACAGCACTTATTGTTCATCTTCTTTTATAATATATATATATATATTTATAAATTTATTATTACAAATATATAAAGCCACTTTTTATATGGTGGCATATTATGTAGTCAACATTTGGCACACCTACTGATACATTTTTTTTAATAGATTACAAACTGGCTGAGAAGAGAAGAAACTGCTCAAGGAAGCTGAACTTTGAAATGAATACGGGGAGCGATACCATCATGAGTAATTTACCAAATTGTTGGATACATTTGGTCATTGGACATGGACAACTATACAAGCAAATAGAATGAAATGTATCAAAGACGTAAGAACAAAAAAAAAATGAGTTTTAAGTTTAAATGTTTATTTTTAAGTTCAAATGAAATTAACAAACATTTGATTTGCTCTTTCAGTAAGTAACAAGAAAGTATTTTAATGGTTTATTTTAAAATATACTATTAACACAAATGCGTGTGTTTAACATATCTATCCTAGAGACGGTACGGATTTAAGAAAGGACGATTGATCTTAGGAGCTATTAGCGATGTTCTTGAGGTCTACCAACGAACTGAACCAGAGACCTGTCACACGACGTGGTGCATAGTTTTACTAGCTACTCTAGATGTTTAAAACTTTGGTACATGCTAGAAGACTATCTATGAGAATAATAGATTCCTGGGGTGATTTTCATCGATTTTCTAGTGGTTGAACGTAAGAGGCAACAGGAATCCAACTCCTCAAAGGAAAAAAGAAAATAATAATAAAAAGGAGAAGAAATTGCTCTTGTCAGTTTAATTTTAGGTATGCATTATATATACATATAAATATCAGTGTAACATAATTATTATTAAGAAGTAAATAAAAAGATTACTTCTTAAATATCTTTTCTTATTATAGCTATAATTTCATAAATAATTTTAACTCTAGAATAAACGGCACCGACAAAAAATTATCTTTACGATACAAAAAATATAATACATATATATATGTAATTACAATTACATTTGGTATAACAAAATAGGTAAAGCCATTGGCCTAGCCACATTTCTATCAAAACAATAACAAAGTAATTCAGTAACCTTTTCGGAAGAAAAAAAAACATATGCTGTTGATTCCAGAGATGTTAAAAAAACGCAATATCTTCGATAATATTGGATTGTAGGTGTAAAAGGATCTTTGTAGAAAAAATTCAATAAAGTAAATAAAAATAAAAATCTAATAAGTGTATCAAATTAATAGAGGAAAGAGAGAGAGAGAGAAAATGCATTGATTAAGATAGTATTAATATTCTTCTCCATAGTCGTCATATTCATAGTCATAATCGTCATCAATTCCACTTCTTCGTTTAAATATTTCTATTCCTGTCATTTCAGTAGCTTCATCAGCAGCATCGTCTATGTAATCTTCTGCTTCATCCACTGTTCAATAGAAAACAATATTAAATGAACATTTGAAAGATTAAGAAGGAGAAAGATCAATAAAGAACGGGCATTTATACTTACCAACATCTGATGCATCAAGTGCAGGTGGTGTAGGAGGTGCCATATCTTCTTCCACGAATTCTTCTAGTTCTTTTGAACTTGGTATTTCTACTTTACGTTTTCTATTAGATTTTGGAAAATGTGTCTCCTGTGATAATAGTATTCCTGCATTCTTTGATGGCGAAACAGATTTCCTGGTTATACGTGAAATAAACAAATATTAAAAAGAGAAAAAATGATAAATAAAATATTTTAAATGTAAAATATATTAGGTCTACCGGAAAGTTCTGTCCGATTTTGGAATAAAACCAAATACAAATTACGGACAGAACTTTCCGGTAGACCTAATAATATTAATCAAGATTTTCATAACAACTAACCCTGGTGACTTAATTTCCATTTTAATGTCAATCGTAGATTTACATAATAGGTTTTCTTGCTCTATCTGTAGATTACTTGGACCACTAACGTTCAGGCTTTTTAATACTTCATAATTGATCTTAGAAGATATACGTTTCTCTTGCAACATTTTTTCGATAGCTTCTCCTTAAATAAATAACAATATATAATTCAGTATGGAAAATATACATAATGTTCACAGTATAAAATATTATACTGTGCACAAATATTAATACTGTGTACAAATATTAAAAATATAGAATTTTTCTCTCTCTCTTCTTAGTCTTAATTTACCTGCTGTTGGAGCAGGACCTTGATTTTTATTTCGTTTCGTTATACGCCTTTTCTTTTTCTCTGGTTTACCTTCTTCAGTCTCCTTCTTTCGTCGTTCTTCTTTTTCTTGTTGCTCGGTCAAATATTTTTCATTGACTTTTTTCCATAAACTATCTTTAAATTCAGATTCTTTTTCTGTCATTATATAGTCGTCCAATTCATCATCATCAATGTCAGCAATGTCAATATCTCCAGAAGCCTACGATAAGATAAATGTTGCATAATTCTTTTAAAAAAAACTTTAAATATACTGAAATGTATGCACTTACAGTTTCAAAAATGGACTTTTTATCTTTTGATTCTCTACTTGCTTCTTTTGTTCCATTTAAACCCATGGATGCAATATCAGGACCTTCAAAGATTTAACAGATTTTCTTGTTACATAATTGTATTAATTATTTATTTACTTTACCAATTTTACTAAGTTTTTTACCAAGTCCTGTAAATAACGTTTTATTATCATGTCCAAGTAATTCTTCTTCAATATCTGAATTGACAGCTTCATGATCAATGCAACTTTTAATAATATTTAAATTACTTTCTTTAATAAATCTATCAGTATAATCATTTTCCATACAAGATCCTGTAATTAATGTTAAGATCATACATAAGATGCATATTAAAGAGGTATATAGTATATATAAAAAGTTGCAAAAAGTAGACTAAAATACCTGTTTTTCGTTTCTTTCCTTTTCCAACTTTTTGTTCGTCTATTTGTTTATCGATTTCAGCTTGAAGTTCATTTATTTCGGAATCTATATTTTCCAACTGAAATGAATAAAAGCAAAGTATAGTAGATATAATGAGAGTGTACAAAATTAATGTTATAATTCTAGAAAGGCTAAATTGTTTCTTTGTCTACTTTTTGTAATCGTTCTCTGTCTTTTTTACGAGCAGTTTTAAATGCAGGTGGATCTTGTTCTTCCTCTAAATCAACTGTCATGAATTCTTCCAAAGTCAAGGCACTAGAAGGTGTATCTCCAAATTCCATTAACCTACGATTAAACATTTTAAATATTACTTATTTAACATCAAATATATTATATATACATGCGTAGATATGATACATTTGATAAATGTATAACCTTTTCCTTAAAGTAGATTCATGAACTTTGACTATTTTCACAATATCAGCAGGAGATCTATTAAATTCATGTAATCGTGCTGCCATTAGCAAAGCTACAATCAAATTTTTTAAATGTATATATTACAATATATTCTTTTAATTAAAAAATACATCATTCAAATTTACCCGCGCCACATAATCCCGATGGCTTTCGGCCACTGTGTATGCAATCTCTTTTCATTCTTTGCATTACTCTTATTGCAGTCGTTGATACCTCGTGGGTTTTCTTACCAAATTCAAGCTTGCTTGCAAATCTCATAATATATAAGCAAGGATCTAAAATATAATAGTTCATAAAAGTATATATTATATGTAAAAAAAAAATGAGACATAATTTAAATCGTAACGTATAATGCGCGGCAAATTTAAACATTTAATATAGCCATTTAAATTCATGTATAGAAATACTGTCATCTGATTGGTTCGTTTGTAAAAGACCAAAATCAAGAATATGCACAATAAGCTATTTAAATAAGATTAGAAATATATTATTGGAAAAAGTTTGCAGTTAAAATAACGTGAGAATAAAGAAGGTAGGATTTAAATAAAGAGACATGCGCATTGTAACTCAAATAATCGATCGATTGCAGAGACGAAAAGGTAACGTGTGGCTTTACTTAACCAGCGCCCGTCTTCCTATCACGACACTTCGGCCATCAACCTACGCTCCTTTATTATCTTAAATTTCCCGTGATTCTTTCATTCGACACGATTCAAGATTTTAACCATCGAATCAAAATAAACAAGAAAATAAATAAAAGAAAGATAAATAAACAAGAGAGACGTCTCGTCTTGCAGAAAGAACAGAGATGTCTAACATATACTGCAAAATCACCGCCAAGCCGTTGCAACGATATCAAGATAACGTCACAGTCAAGCAAACCAATGCTTGGGTCAACGGTAAGAGAAAAACATGAATCAATTAAAAAGATGCTGTATTTTAAATTCATACTCCTTAAATAATAGCATTGCGCGTATGTAATTATATATATACATACACACACATATTAAAGAAAAAAAAATGTTCTCTTATTGATTTATTTATAAACAATGGCAGGTCAGCCGTCCAATGTTTTTAGAAACTTGAATCGTGTTTTAACGACTACGTTAATCATTAAAACATTATTTATACAAAATTATAATTCCATAATGAAACATCGTAAATTGTAATATTGGTATGTGGATAAAAAAAAATTGAATATTGATTAGAATTATCTTGTATAATGGTAGTTAATAATTGTGTATTTAATCAACGCTTTTTTAAAGAAATTCGTTTATATTTTTGTTCATACTTTGGATCTGTACGCGATGCGTATCACGTGCAGCCGAGAAATGTACGAATGTACCCGAAGTAAAGCGGAACAAGACGAACGTTTCTCTCAGTGTTCCGCTACCACAAAATGTTTTTACTTTTCAATATGATGTACATACACGTTCCGTTTTGATCGGTACTTTTTATTGTATAACGGTATCGAATATTCATTAAGTTTTTTTTGGTGACATCGTTCATTGCTATGTCAAAAAATAGATAAAAGATTAACTCTGAAATTAATATCAAATTGATGAAATAATGTACACTGACGGTAAATTATATGTTTTTTTTATGGCTTTTCAATTAATGTAAAAATATTCATCTTTTTATTTATAGCATGTTACTATATCGTGAATTTAGAGATACTCTGAAATAGTTTCATGAGATGTGTGTGTGTGCGTGTATGTTTGATTAAAGAGGTTAGAGATTCAAAGGGGAAAATAAGTGCATTGAATTATTAGAAAAATATCAAGATGACAATTTAATGTAAAAAACTTGTGAATGTTCTAGCGGAATCTCCAAGCAATGTATCAGATTCTCCACCATCGGTAAGCCCTCTGTCCTCTTCCATTGTATTGCAACGAGAAAAAATAATATATCAGCCCCCTAGCGCTCCTACATCGCCACTGTCTTCCTTATCATCGCCTGTAACTCATCTAAATCTTTCATCACCTGAAGACTGTACACAAGACCCTAACTGGCAAGCAACAAAGACTACAGTTCGCGAACGTAATGCTGCTATGTTCAATAATCACCTCATGGCAGATATTATTTTTATTGTTGGTAGTCCAGGTATATAATGATTCTTCCTTTCTTTCTTGTCGATTATAACATTGTTGATTATAAACAGAGAATGATGTTTACTACAGGCCATACGCAAACTATACCAGCACACAAGTATGTCTTAGCTACTGGTAGTTCCGTATTCTATGCCATGTTTTATGGTGGACTAGCAGAAAATAAACAAGACATAGAAGTACCAGATGTAGAACCAGCAGCTTTCCTTGCTCTGTTAAGGTGGGTATATCAAAGAAATATGATAACCACGTATAACAATTATGAAATGACAAGTTTCGTGGAAAAACTTCAGTATTTTTAGAAGAATCTTATTTCAGATATATGTATTGCGACGAAGTACAATTAGAAGCTGACACAGTTTTAGCAACACTTTACGTTGCTAAAAAATATATAGTCCCACACTTAGCACGTGCGTGCGTCAATTATTTGGAAACAAGTTTAACAGCTAAGAATGCGTGTTTACTTCTAAGCCAATCTCGATTATTTGAAGAACCAGACCTTATGCAACGATGCTGGGAAGTTATAGATGCTCAAGTAAGTAATAATCAAAAGGTATTAAGTACCATTACTTTAAATACAAGCTTGGACATGATGGTAGATGAATCCAGTTTTCTTAGCGATCATGATTATCATAATCGACATTTTTATTCATACGAAGATGTTTGTATCAATAATAAATTTAAAAAATTACAATATGAACGTAATTATAAAAAAAAATTTAGCATAAATGATACTCGCGAAAGTTCCAAAAGTAGAATATCATTAATACCACACTGTTTAAGTTCATCCGAAATTAAATGTTATTCTTCTGCAATTGATATAAATAAGGAACGATTACCATTTACTCTTTTTCGTACGCGTAGCGAGCCATATTTTCCAGGTAATAAACTGGACATAGAAATCACACAAAACATGATGTATCGAGATAGCTTTATAGAAGATTATGAATCTATGAAACATACAGTAAATGTTAACGATCTTTCAGACAGTAGATATAGTAACAATCATGATTTATCTAAAATAGTTAAATCTAATGGTGTCATTATGTAGAATTTCTCGAATAACTAACCAGATAAGGAAAAATTGTTTAAAAATTAAAATTAATTTTCATTATAAACATTTCGAACATCATCATCTAAATTATCAACATTATTAAAGATGCTTTATATATATATATAACTTCTTAATAATCTATGTTGCAATCAGTTAATATTATATTTCTTGTAACTTATATTACATTGTATTTTTAAGTTTGTTTTTTATACATACTACTTGTATATAGTACTGAAAATATGAAACTTGTAGAAATAAGTAATAACAATAATAAAATATCATCAAATAAACATGTAATTTTATTCTAAAATGTTGCTTTATAGAAAAATAAATGCTTTTGATATTTTTTATGTAATATTAGATTTTAAATCTTTTTTGATATATTATTTTATTAATGAATGTAGTTTACTTGCAATCTTGTATATTTACACTTATATTTATGAAACTAAAAAAGCTTCACAATAAAAGTAATATTTTATTTATATATTGTGTCCCTACCATCATTTCATTTTAATAACAAGTTAAACGTAGATATATTAAGACTGTATTATTTAAGCTTTTATTCTTCAAAACAAATATTCCTTATCTGCTTAAAATACTTTTTTAAATCTACTTGTTCATTCTACATGTCCCTGCTTTTGCATTTTTTGTAACATGCTCATTAGTAATCAATAGTTCTGTGATAGTAAATACATTTTCAGGTTCATACGATAAAAGCGTTATGAGGTTCAAATAGAGACATAAAATATAAATTATATATAATAAAAGAATTTTAAATAATAATATTATTTGGATTTTGAAAGATTATTTTTCGGGAATAAACATTCGATAACTACGACAATAAAAGTGATATGAAACATAAGAAGGAAACAAATAATCTATTATTTATTAGAAGACCTAGCGCTCATCTCTAATTGTTATCATTTTTAGATTAACACGTTGACTGCCAACTACGAGATAACTCATAGGTTGTTTACCTGCCCAGGACGCCAACTACAAATTATCTCGCAGCTTCTTTACAGATAAATTTTGTACAGCTACGACAAAGGTCGTAGAATAACAGTGTAAATATGAATAATTGGCTTCTGGGAAGAGAAGAAAAAATCAGAGAATAAGCTTTTTGATGGTTAATATGTACTATAATTAACGTTTTTAATAATATAATATGATTAAATTAAATTGGCTTCTGGGACCGGAATCCTTGAGTGTCGTGGTAGTCTACGTGTTAAAAAATATAAAGTTTTATTAAATTAAAAATGAAATATTTTATAGTATTCCATTTTTGCATGACATATTGATAAGTTAGAATCAATATCTCGAGGAACTATATATATTGCAATATTTTTGTATATTTAAATTTATATGAATTTCTACTGACATATATCTATTGAATATACACACAGGCAGAAATGGCACTAAGATCCGATGGTTTTGTAGACATTGACATTCATACACTTGAATCTGTCTTATCTCGAGAAACATTAAATTGTAAAGAGATTCATGTCTGGGATGCTGCATTAAGATGGTCTTATGCAGAATGTTTAAGACAAGATCTCGAGTCTACATCCGCGAATCAACGACAATTATTAGGCAAGTATTTGTAAACTTTCGTTGAAGAACTAGTTATGTTATTTCCATTTTTTATTTTAGGATCTGCCTTGTATCTAATTCGACTTCCAGCCATGAATTTAGAGGAATTCGCTGATAATGCTGCACAGACGGGTATACTAACGCAACAAGAAACAATAGATGTTTTTCTACACTTCACTGCAAGTAACAGACCGATGCTATGCTTTCCCACAAAAGCGCGACAAGGATTAAAAACTCAGGTATGCATCAAAAATATTAAACTGTCTAATAATTTCTCATCCATTAAAAAATCCATTAAAAAATCTATTAAAAAATCCATTAAAAAATAATTTTCCTCAATGTCGTATTACTTGAAATATTATATAGAGTCAAGTAGCTATATGTATATCTTTTAGTGTGTTTTTAATATTAAAATTAATATATTTATATTTAAATTTAGCTTCCTATAAAACTTATGTTTCTTGGTTAAAGTGACATGCATATTATTTTTTTTTGTTTTTCCTTTTTCAAAATTTTGTACCATAAATATACTATATATTGGTCATTTGTTTTGTACCATTAAACGATATTAACTGTGATTGCTCTATATGTATGAACATTTTAAGATTTTATGTGTTTGTAATAAAGTATTTATTGATCTACGTGAGAATTGGAAATTTCTTTATAGGTTTGTCATAGATTCCAATCGTGCGCTTATAGATCCAATCAGTGGCGCTACAGAGGAAGATGTGATTCGATCCAGTTCAGTGTTGACAAAAGAATTTTTGTGGTTGGTTTTGGATTATATGGAAGCTCTACTGGTGCTGCGGACTATAATGTTAAAATAGAACTTAAAAGACTGGGCTGTATTTTGTCAGAAAATTGTACAAATTTTTTTTCTGATGGATCAAGCAGTACATTTCACGTGTATTTTGAACATCCTATACAAATAGAACCAGAGTGCTTTTATACAGCAAGTGCAATACTCGATGGCGTAGAATTAAGTTATTTTGGTCAAGAAGGTATGACCGAGGCTACAGTTGGTAGCGTAAACTTTCAATTTCAATGTAGTTCTGAAAGTACTAATGGTACAGGTGTTCAAGGTGGACAGATACCTGAATTAATTTTTTATGGCCCATCAACAGAAGATTGCTGCAAATTTACAATGTAAGTAACACTTTGATCAAAGTGTTTCTTCGAAAAAAAAAAAAAAACAAATATTTTGTAGCTGTTCGGTTAAGTGTGGCTATCATTTAAAAAAGAAAAAAACTTGCACACTCTGTTAAACGAGATAAGTTCAGTTTAGTACTCTATTGTGTGGGAATTTGCACACGATACGACGTATGTATATTCTATTATGAAAATAGTTTAGTACACGGATCTTGTATTAAAGTATACCCACCCAGTAGAATAATTTACTCTAATCTAGAAGAATATTTTACAGCAGAGAAACTATTGCAAGCGATATATTCATCACTTTAAAGCGTTTAGTAAATAAGCAAATATAAGGAGGTGCACTTTAATCTGAACATTTTCAGAATATATTCTTTGCTGTCTTATGAAAAAGATCAATTTATTTTAAAAACAAATAGTGTTCAATCTTAATGGTCAGATATTTTAAAAGTAATAAATCATAAAATAAGGCAATAAAGAAAATAAATATGTATTAATATTAATTATTTTACGATGACAAGTAGTAGTAAATCAATTAGGAATTTTTGAATCGGTTGAAAACACGTTGTAACATAACTTCAACTAAATGGATAAATATTTTTGGAACTACATAACTGACAAGAGATATTTGTAAAACATAAAAATATCTTGTGGATTATAAAATATTGTTAAAAATATCTCATTTTATAATGTAACACTTATTTAAATTGACGTGTCTTGAAATATTTCAATATTTCAATTTTTACCTTGCCAAATGAGTCCGCGTTACGTTGAATAACAAATATATCATTCATTATTATAAATTGTATTAAAACGTCAGTATTTAAATAACATAAAAATATAATTTTTATATTAATTTCATCTAATGAAAGTAAACGCATAATATGTAAAGACTTAGTTTTGCAAAAAAAAAAAAATATTCAAACTTATATCTTAAGTCATGTTTCATTAAATTAAAGTTTATCACTTTTTCCCCTTTTTTATTTCTTTTATAATTTTTGCTAATATTTGTATATAATTGTGATATATTTTACTTGAACATCAAATTTTAACTAAACATTTTTAGTTTATCCTTGTACAATATACCACATATGTAAGTGTAGATATTAAAGTATTAAACAAAAAGTAATGCAAAAAAAGATAAAAAATCAAGGATTGTTCAATATCGCAAATAATAATATTATTGTAAAGCAGTACATTTATCATTTTTAAATCTATTTCTATCTTTATGGTCATGAGATTTATCTGTCATTTATACTTTTTAGAATATATGTAGAAATGAAATCGTTTTGTGCTCAGTGGCAATGAACTATAAATATTCATAATAAAAATACATAGAAATGAAAACTATATGATGATAAAAATGTATTGTGAAAATCTGTACCATATATGGGTTCTGAAAAAGGTGAACACTATTTAAAGAGAAAAGAAATTAACTATTAACTGTATCATTTCTACCAAAAAAAAAAAAAACAATATTGTTAATTTTCTGGTACTAATGAAGCTGAATTAGTCATTGTTATTCTTGCAATAAATTTAATGAATATTTAACAGATAATGAGTATCAATAAAACCTAATTCCTTAAAAATTTCGTAGAATTTGCTAATTAATTATTCCAATTTATATTATTATTCAGGTTGCTATCGAGTTTAAAGTTGCAAGAATACATTTTAATATTAAAATATGAATTATAAGAATTTTATTTTATCTACTAGTCAATATGACTAAAATTAAATATTAGTCAATGTGACTAAAATTGAATTTAATATTAGTCAATATGACTAAATTTAATATTAGTCAATATGATTAATATTAAAAATTATACATACATATTCTCCATTAGAAAAGTATTAAGTATATCATAAATATATTAAAAAAAAAAGATACATATTTAAGATCAACCAATGGCTACTTTAACTAAATGAAACATCCATTAAAAGAAATTGTAGAAAAAAAGAATTTCTAAAATTATGTATCATACAAAATATAATAATTAAATACTTACCTACTGAAGGTATATTGATACATAAGGCTTGCGTAAACTTTAAATACGTCCGTCCCAGTTCATGGACACAAATTTGAAGAACGTCACTGATGTCAATAAGCAAATCTATGTAAGTCATTAAGGAATCATAAATAAGTAATTATATATAAATCTTTAATACATAATATTTGTAATTTGTTAATTTATATGCTCTAAAATCTGTTCGAGTAGAAACATATTCAAAGGATACGAGCTGTGCCTTCGGAACGACAAGTGATATATACACATGCTGCATGATTGTGAGCTTGCTTCCTTCCACGAGTTAATTGTCGGTTTAATGCCATTTTGTAAAAATTAACAGATTCTTCGATGTGACGCTGATTGAGTCTTATAATAAACAAATAAAAATTGAATCAGAAAGTTTAAATGTTATATTATCAAATAGTACTATTAATATAAATAATAATTAGTTATTTTATCTAGTCGTCTATATTAGAAAAAAACAAGAGAGGGAGAAAGAGAGAGAGACGGAGAGAGAGGTATTGCAGTAAATTATTGGCATCGATAAAACTTACTGTAATTGCATACAAAGATGCGTTATTCCTTTTTTTGCATTTTGTAACGTTATAACTCTGGATTCTTTCCCACGGATACGATATGCTAAAGAAACAAACATAGCATTTTAATTTGCTATTATTACTTCATTGTGTAAATAAACTATATCAAGTTAATTAGATGAAAACTACAAATTGTATATTTATATTAAAAGTATCAACGAACCTGTACCAAAGCTATTAGGTACACCTGTGTTATCTTTTCCAACAAATTCTCCAAGGGCAATCATATTGCCAGATGGAGACTCCTCGAAAGCAGTTTCGCTGACAATAAGTTGATCCTCCAGAACGAAACCACATTCTGTACAAACTGCATCTCCACGTGCTGGATCTGTCTCTATGTCTACAGACCCACAGTTACGACACTTGCTTCCTGACATCTGCAATATTAAAATTGTTCATGTAAGTATTCATTATTAGAATTTAATCAAATAGAAATAAACTGTAACCTTTTGTTTAATTATAAAACAAAATGTAAAAATACATGTAGTAATATAAGAATAATTATAATAATTTAAAGAAAATTTGTACAATATTAAAAAATCAATTAATATCTTTTGAATACTATTTTGTTATACGAATATTTTGTATCTTTTTTATTTTTTTTCATCACATCCATTCAACACTCCATGTTTATAAAGCATGCAAGTATTCTCAGTTAAGGTTAATACAACTTAACTTTTTATAAGTACAAGTACATTAGGAATAATAAAAAAAAAAAACAAAAAAACAAAAATAATAATACTTGATGTGATAATTAATTGAACAAATAAAAAAATTTATTTGACATACCTTTTTTACAGTATTTAACTATTGTTAATTATATTTAGCAGGCGGCGCACGAATCCTTCTTAGCTCGGGCAGAGCAAGCAGAGTTTATAGAACCGAGGACGACAGTTCAAGTCCCATCAATTTCTATGATTTTCAATTAATTTATTGATTTTATTAATATCAAAATGACTCAAAATGAAACATGTATATTTATAAATATCGTAATGTTTTAATTTGTTGTAATATTTTACTTAATGTGCAAAAACTTTATGCACTTCTAGTCTTAAATAACGTTAAAGATAATGATTCCATTTCACTATATTTATCAATTATTTGTTATTTTTTCGCGATTTGTCGTACGATAAAGTGTCAGATGATGTAATGTTTGTAGAGAAGCGAGAAAGATAATAAGTTTAAATACAGCTAGGAAGGAAGTAATGCAGGTTACACTTCTCTGTAGATAAATCTTATTACATTAAAACAATATATGTTAATTATTTTAATGCATTTATCAATTGATATCCAGATATCACAAATTAGAAATACAAATATTACGAAAATTAAAATATTTTTCTCGCGTTGCAAAATTAAAATAAATGTAAGCGAAGAAATGTATAAAGTTCATCCGACATGTTAGTCATAAAAACACGAGGTTTTAAGTCAGCAGGCGGCGATTCGTTTATTGATGATTTTATACAGTTTAAACGTATAGCTCTGTAAGTAATAGTTAGTATCTAATACCACAACTAGATGTAGTACAAGTAATATTTTACTGACTTTGTCGGTAAGTTCAAGCGGTAAATACTACAGGGTAAGTTACCATCAAAGCTCGTGTAGTTCTTCTACTATCCATTTTATTGGACTAGTTATTAGGTGTTGGAATTAACTCGTAGCGTTATACTAAAGATGACATGAGTTTTAAAGTATTCTGTTTTCACCTTCAGAAACAAATTTATCGTAAACCAGCTCTAACAAGGTTTTATTTTTACGACAAATATTATGTTTTAATTGTTAATAACATCATGTTACTATTATTTAAATATGTTGAGGTTTATCCCAAATAAAGTGTTTTTATGGGAAGTTTTATTCCATTATTTTAATATGAATAAAAGTGCTGCGGGAAGTCATCAGATTTTAGAGGAAGTTTATGGTGAACAATCCGAAACGCAGAAGATCATGGGTAAAGCCCGGACAACCATCATCATCAGTGGCAAAACGCAATATTCATGGATCTAAGCTCCTCCTTTGTATTTGGTGAGATCAACAAGGTGTAGTTTATTATGAATTGTTAAAACCCAATGAAACCATCACTGGGGATCGCTACCGGTTACAATTGATGCGTTTGAGTCGTGCATTGAAGGAAAAACGGCCTGAATGGAGCAAAAAGCACGATAAAGTTATTTTACTGGACGACAATGCTCGACCTCACGTGGCGAAACCAGTGAAAACATACCTGGAAACATTGAAATGGGAAGTTTTAACCCACCCGTCGTATTCTCCGGATATTGCCCCTTCGGATTACCACCTGTTTCGATCAATGGCTCATGGTTTATCAGGGGAAAAATTAACATCTTATGAGGATTGCCAAAATTCGATCGATTCATGGATTGTCTCCAAGGACGAAGAGTTTTTTCGACGGGGTATTCGATAGTTACCTGAAAAATGGGAAAAAGTAGTGGCAAGCGATGGGCAGTATTTTCAATAATGTAATTTTTTACTTTCATTTCAAATAAATTGTTATTTTGTTAAAAAACGCTACGAATTAATTCCAACACCTAATATATTGCTAGTTTCTACTAGTTTTATTTTTATTTTTGAGAAGTTAGAAATCGATCTTAATCTTAAATTTGTAGTTTTATTGAAAATTCCATTAATTATCGGTTTGTCAATATATAATACAATGTCAAGCGTATATAATCTATGTAAGAGTGAGAGAGCTAGGAGAATTCTGTCGTGTCTCCCCATGGAAAGGACCGAGGATATAGTAGATTTAATGACTGGTCTTGGTGGAAGTAGCATTGTTTTTTTCCGGTAGTTCTAGTGTTAAAAATGTTATTATAAATAAATTATGATATTTTTAAAAATTGGCACCATGTAGATGTATTTCGATACCCTTATATTCATTTTATATGATAATATAAAACAAAACAATAAAACAATTCTTCTGTTTTTACGATTATACCAGGAGTGTACGTTGAAGTTTGCCGGTTTTTTTCGTTAAAAAAAACACATAATTTTTAGGGGAATCTCAAAATATTTTTATTCGAAGTATTGACCATTTGATTCTACACATTTCGTCCATCTTTCAGGCGAATTATGGATACCATTCCAAAAAAACTTTTTCTCTTTCGAGGAAAACCATTCGACGAGCCATTTTTCAACTTCTTCAAAATTGACGAAGTGCTGCTCTGCAAGTGAGTGCCCCATCGATGCGAAAAGGTGGAAGTCGGACGGGGCGAGGTCTGGAGAGTACAGCGGGTGCGATAATATTTCCCAATTAAGTGTTTTTAATGTGTTTTTCACGGATCTAGCGGTATGAGACGGCGCGTTGTCATGTTGCAAAATAACTTTGCCATGTCTTCGGGCCCATTCCGGTCGTTTTTCGATCAACGCATGATTCAAATTGATCATTTGTTGTCGATAGCGATCCGTATTTACCGTTTCACCAGGTTTTAATAGTTCGTGGTACACCACACCATCCTGGTCCCACCAAACACAGAGCATTGTCTTTCAAATCGAAATCTCCACTTTTAAATTGACGAAACCATGTCTCACATGTTCTAATCACTGGAGCATGTTCACCATAAGTTTTTACTAGCAAACGATGTGCTTCAGCTGCTTTTTTCTTTTGATGAAATAAGAAAAGCAACGAATTCCGCAAATGCTCTTTATTTGAAACGAAACTCGACATATTCATTGATATAAACGACTATGACGCTATTATTTTGACAGAATCAGACTTAGGTGTTTTTGGAGGTCAATGTCAATAGAAAACAATGGTGTATATAACAAATCATAGAAATGCCTACATCCTGCTAGCGACATCCTACTGTAAAACCGGCAAACTTCAACTGACTGGTTTTGGTAGAAGTAGCATTGTTTTTTTTCCGGTAGTTCTAGTGTTAATATAAACCTCTTGTTTTTATGATTAACGTGTCGGATGAACTTTATATTTGATTCTTTCTAAGGGCAGTCACAACGGTGTTTTATTTGCTCTCCTACCTATTCCTAGATTATCCATGCACTCGTATTGCATATAGACAAGTCGATAACTAGATGATTCCAGATTAATAACCCATCATGGTCGGTTAGTTCTGATGGTAATTTCTTATGGTAAATTATTATTCGCGTTTATATACTCTGTCTCGTATCTCTTGTATCTTTCATATCTTCCGTTCTTCGCATAGATTTATTTTATTTTTGCTACGCGAGAAAAGTATTTCAACTATCGGAATATTTAAATTTATATTGGAAGTTGGAAAAACGTTTTAACACTTTACCGACCGATAGCGGTTCGAGAATCCTATGCCCTTCTCACCGGTCATTCAGCCACAGATCGTCCGAGACACCGGCTCGGTGAAATAAAAGTCGAAAAATCGACTACCGGTCGATAAGCGCTGGGAATAAAAGTCGATTAATCGACTGCCGGTCGGTAAAGTGTTAACTTTGATTGGATGCACTTTAAAGACATTCAAACGCCTTTTATAATATATATAGATACTGCTAAATGTTTCAAGAGAAAGGTATATTCATTTTTTTTGCCTATATTATTCTTAAGAGTTTATAAAAAAAGGTTTAGCAAATATAAAATACAAAGAAAGTATAAATTTATTGAAATATATTTTTTGGTTACGAGGTGGCGCTGACAAGCACTACTACTAACGCTGTTAAAATCAGATACAATACGATTGAAGGCGTTTTCATTTCTACTTTCTGATCATTTCTATGGTTTATGTATGTCGGATACCTCAAAGGAATACGAATGTTGAATGTTACAGTTCATGTGCAGTTAAAATTTAATATTTAGGTTAGTTGAATATGATTTCTTTAAAAGAAATATTTCTTCTTCATTTTACAAAACTTTTGATTTTTGTTTGTAGGTGTAAAAGTTATCTTGGGGAAAAAGGAGAGGTTATTAAGAGACATTAAATTTGTGAGTGATAATGGCAAGCAAATCGAAAGTTTTGACTACCTTCGTCCGGAATTACTCGACACCAAGACAATGGAAAGCAGATGAAGTAAAATATGGAAATATTAAATATTATCCAAGGTATGATTGAACATATAACTCGTATCGACATGTTAATTTGGAATGGTCGATTTTAGATCTCCAGACCATAAAGATCCTCCGATCGTACCATCTAAGCTTTTAATGGTCACGTTGGTAAAACCTTTTGCTGGTAATCCTCGTTGGGATAAATCAACACTTAAAAGTTTTGGAATTCAAGAAAATGTAAGAAATATCATGAAATATTTACTAATATTATGTGAAAATAAATATTTGTTTTATAGGGAAGAGAACCGGTAATACTTAAAAATACTCCTGAAATATGCGCGATGCTGTGGAAAGTGAAACATCTTGTTAAAATAACTCCAATTAAGCTACCAGACAAGTTGCCCGATACAGATGAGTTTGGTGGAAGCTATCTTCACGAGAATGGCACCTTCTATGTCTTCCCTAAAATAGACCCATTGCGTGTAGAAAGCACAGAGAAATTTATAAATAATCCCAAAAAATTAGAACACTTGAGAGTAAAAGAACAATTAAGATTACAATGGTTAAACGGTACTTTGCCATAATATGTAATAAGATGTATTAAATGTTAACTTTAATCTTTACAGGTAATATAAAAGTAGTCACTGAACAAATAATATATTATTTATTCGTGTACCATTAATGGTCGTGCAACGATTTGTTACAATTTAACTTACAATTTATATCCTACTAATCATAACGTTGAAATTTTTCTTCAAACTTGTAGTTTGTTTGTAAACGGTACGTTAGGACCCGATAGAAGTAAAGGATGCGTGCCGCTTTAGATCAGTCGTGCGGTCCTATACTCGGCGACATTACATTATGCAATATCTATGTTGAAAATAAAAATAAATAAAAGGGAAGAAGGAAAAATCTAAATCTATCGATGTGAATAATAAAAATTATTTAGCTAGGCCTAGATTGCATCTTTCGGAAAAAAGATGCATATATTACGGGTGCATAAATAATAAGCATAGTAATAACGGCAAAAGGCGGTACGAAGACGAGACTCGTAGATCGTTAATCGCGCACAAATGGTTATCTATCTGGAATGCTAACAAGTATCTATGCTGAAATCGCAAACTCGATATCCTATTAATATACTAAGCTCTAGGAAAACAACTTTTGATATAGTATAAGTAGATTTGAAAAAATTCTAATAACATTATCATTTTTGGAAGTCCTAGTAAAAGATATAGAGACAATAATCTCTCGTTCGGTTTCGTTCGATTTGTCTCATTTGAAATTTAGGTCGAACTAGATCGCCTACGACTCCGTAGTTTCCAAAATCGTCTGTCTCTGGACGTATGGTGGATGCAGATTGTATTCTGCGGGTTCGTAGTTTTTTCAGGCATATACATCTTTAACAATTTTCCCGCTCGTTCTTCTTGTGACCGATCGTACGCTTTGCCGCTAAGGAAGCTCAATAATTTCAAACTACGTCGTTTTATTCTCAAACGATTTAAGAAATTACTTTCCGACGTCGCTATAGTATTACCACCGTTGTTCTGACTATAGGATTCTTCTACGAGCTTGTTACTTTTACTTTTTTTAATCATAAACTCTAATTGTTTTCTACGATCATGTTGTGCATCTAATTGTCTATATCTGCGCCTGTTGTCGGTCTGTTCAACTGTACCGATCGCGGCGTAAGCTTCTTTTTGTAATCTTTCAAAACTTATCTTTTCGGCATTTCTATTGCTAGATTCCTCGGCTCTCAGCGCGACCGATTCCAATTCTTTCAAACGGTGTTCTTCGTTGACATTCTTCAAAGAGCCAGGCGACGCTAATTCGAGCTTCGATCCTTCATCTACGTCGGAGAGTTTTCTATGAAGATCTACGATTTTTCGACGAAATTCTTCGTCTTCTTGGTTTAATTTTGCAAAAATACGATCCCTCTCGGTTGCATCGGAACTCGAGCTGACGTTTTTCAACGTAGTCGATTGCAACCTCTGTCACCACCATCCGACTTGATTTTTTCCACTTCCAGGTGAATCCTCCTCTTCTAGTAAAGGTTCGAGTCTTCTTCTACTTAAGAAGCAGCGAAGCGAACCGAGGCTTCCTCCGCCGAGTAATTGATCCATGCTTAGCTCGGGCAAACCGCAATCGTCGTTATCCGATTCTTGATCGTGATCTTCCTCCGTCGATAAATTCAAACCATAATTGTCTTCACCGGAAGCAGTCAAATTGCCGGTCCCATATGGAGGCGGCGGCGGCGGTGGAGGTGGTGGTGGTGGCGGCGACGGCGGCTAGGGAAGTCAGGCACAGCTCGGGCTAGTGATTCTTTGCAAACAAAGGGCAAGCGAGTCATGCAAAGGCGTGCGAAGCTTACAGCTTACTATATTCGATGCTTTTAAGGAAGGTACTGGCTTCGCGGAAATAATTATCTAATAAGTATTCAAGTTTCTAGTAGTCGAATTGGCTAGAAATTTCTACCATTGATTCCGTCTGCGTGGCCGATACCTTCCTATACATATATAATATTATAGTTTTGATTAGAGAGAGTGTGCCGCTAAGGAAATAATTACCGAATGTGTTGTAAAGCTTTCATCGTCTGGACCTCCGGACGTTGGAGTACCCCAAATGTCATCTCCTGAGGTTGCACCCGATGTAGTACCTTCTTCGTCGTTAGGATCAAGAGAAAATTCTGTCCTTTCTGGAGGGACTGGTGGTTGAAGAAGGTAACCACCGACTCCTTCGCTAAATTGTTCCAAAAGAACCATTTTGCTAACAACATAATTACTAGCTCTTGCGGTCCAAGCTCTTAAACCTGAAGGTGGTGATTCCGTTTCACGATTTTCATCGTCTCCTTGCTCTTCCAACTCGTCGTCTTGGTCCAAACTACTCATTGTACCAAATCTTCTTAAGGTTCTACGTAAAATTGGGACGATTGTGGGGAAGAGGCGAGATAATATTGCATAACGCAGGATAAATAGGGATTAGCTTAAATCTACCTGTAAGGTGGTTCCCCGTCGCAATCAAGATCATCTTCGCTTCCATCTTCCGTATTACCATCGGCAGAAGCGTAATTCGGACTGTTGCGCCCTGGACTATCGTGTAAGCCATTTCTTAATCTATATCTTGCTGTATAAATATCTGGCGTAGGTGGCATAACAGATATTTTAGGAGGTAACGGAGAGAAGGGGTCCCTCGGAAGGGGTGGTGTAGGGCAACCAGACCTGAAAGCAAAAGAAGAAGAAAAAAGGGAGAAAAGGAAGGAAGCGGTGGGAGGAAGGAAAATACGAAAGGAAATGTAATTAATTAATATTGCAAGTGTATGCGCTTTGATAAAAGTGCAATAATCTTAAATATGTTAGGGGTACTTAATTTAATAGATCAGATATATGATATGAATTATGGATTATCGGTAAGACATATAACCTATGACATCGTCTACAGATGCTGATAGAACTCGTAGAATTCTCTTTCGAAGATATGTAGCTCCCATTTTTTCTCGGCGTAATACTATTGGATTTGACTGTACTTAAACTGGCACTCGAGGCTGTGCTTTGTTGTTCTACGTCCGAATTAACGGTTACAACCTCTTCCGGCGCCGTAGTTTCTTCGATAGGCCTCTCTTTATTTTCTCCAGGTGCCCTAGCAGCTAACTCTTCGGCAGTCCATTCCTCGAGAGAGCCTTCGTTATCGGATGGCGGTATTTGATGAGAATTACGCACCCACTGAGCTAAGTGATTGTCCTCTCGAGTATTTTTTAAAATGTCTACTAGATTTTCGCTCGAACGACATTGTTTTTCCTCCTCGCGCTTATGCGAGTCCCGTAAAATCTAATTGGAATCGTATATTAAATAAGAAATAAAACGATTAAATGTCATTTTAATGTTGGATTATTATCGTACCCGCGGACTTTCCATCGTTTCTCGAACGTGAGCAAAGTTGGCGTTGCTGATAATCGGGCTCTCTTCGGGACTTCCAATGCTCGACGTTCCATCATAGCCTGTATTTAGATAGATTCTAAAATACAAGGGATTAGTATTTGATAAACGATAATATCATCTAGGATATAAGAATGCATATTTTTGGTCTTTTTCACTAATATGTTAATCGCATTAGGCACTACTCACATTTGCCGTTGCAACAAATTATGCCAGACAGCTTTGAGCTCTGGACTGGGCGCTCTCAATATGATAACTCGTCTTCGAGGACGACTGTGGGGACTACAACCTCCGCTATTGGTCACTTCTGTCTGACCATTCTCAGAACTGCCATTTGAATTAATTGCCACCTGTAATCTGAATTCCGTCGGCCTCTTTCTGATGGTAAAACACGCCTCCGCAATATTGGCCAGTCGCAATGGTTCCTCGGTTACGAAAAGGACTCGATCTCTTGAAACGCGAGCAAATACCAATAAATCGGTAAGAAGGAGCGCCCAAGACGGTTGCAAACGAGCACGACCTTCGACCTTAGCTAAAGCACCGCCGAAAAGCCTGCCGAACAGTCATATAGTAGTCATATGGGCGATATGTTGAAAATTTATCTGATATGAATGATTTAAAAGGATAGTCGACTGACCATTGCCTTCCTGGCATAGCTAAGGTGAACGGTTTGCATTTGGCAAAAACCAATCGCGACTCGACTTCCTGTAAACTAAGTAATGGTCTTCCGGTGTCTCGCGGTGGTTCCATTACACCCGCATTGGCCGTAGCTTCTCGGTAACCTTGCGCCAAATCTCGAGCTTGCTGACAATTTCTTGGCGATGCCAAGCTCAATAATCTCGTCATTTCTCTGAAAGGTGGAATTAGAGGGAAACCGTATTCAAATGTAGAACTAAAATAATTATAAATAACGAAAGAGACGAAAGAAAAAACTGACCTATAGTGGTCTAATGGGAGCAAAAGTATTCCAGTAAGGTCGGGCCGCCTTTTATGAGGAACGGCAGGTTCACAGACCAACTTTGAAAAGGTCGCATTACGTCTGAGTGCAACGAGCAAATAACAAGCCCATTGCAGTCCGCTGAGGTATCGTCTGTAGGCGGCCGTAATCTTGGGTATTCTGCAGAGATAGCAATCGACACCGCCACCTTCGTCTCTAATCTCTTCGGATATCTTTAGTAACTCGTCTAGATTTTGAAAGAGGATCATGTAGTCCGCCGCGGAGAGAAGGTCGCGCCTTTCGGCCAGCGGCATCATGAATCTCGTCTGACCGCTCTTCAGAATCCCCCGGTATCTCGTCTCTCGTACCGATAACTCTTCCTCCGGTGGTGCGTCCGGAGCAAGATTCGGAAAAACCTGATCACGTAGACGTGCAAGATTTTCGTCCTGTCTTTTCGAACTACTACCAATCGAGAGACCGCATGCATTAATGTCCTTACCTACGAATATTCTTATTTTTCAATTAACTGATCGGTTATTAACTAATCATTATTGTTTAGGAACACTGTCTATACATATGTAATTAATGATCTTTTAACGAACTCAGTGAAATTTGTGAAAAGGATCGTTCAACATATTGCAGATATCACTAACCGAATAACCAGTCAATACGAAAATCATGCGAGTGCAATATATGTATGTATGTAATGGTAGCATCATTTTTTTCGGAGAAAAGTTACTATTATCTTTCGACTTGCATGCAACACAATTGAAAGTATTAAACGGGTTGGCTAACTTCATGTCTCCTACGATAATCGCATCTCTCTCTCTCTCTCTCTCTCTTTTTTATGTAGACGTAACGATGATACATAAACACCTACTTACACACATACGATTTAATGTTATAATTCGAAGATGGAAAATGGATGAGGGTGTGAAATAAATAAAAAGAACAATGGTTATAGTTTAAAACAAAACTTGTTAACAACAAATAAAGAAAAGATAACCGAATAAAAAGTACAAAGTATTAAAATAATAAATCGAGAGCATGGTCTACCGCAAGTAAATGTAGACCGCATATAATAAGAATAAGAGTGCATTCGTCAGCCCACTAAAGGAAAGAAGAAAAACAGGAAGGGAAGAAAGGGTAAAACAAATATAAATAAATGCAAACATTCGTTTGACAACGCGGTTTTCAATCAATCGACAATTAAACGATAAATGCCACTTGAAGGAAATAATATGATTGTTGAGGCGTTCCGATAATATGTATATATATATACATATATATATATATATATATATAATCGAGCACGCTTGCTTAGAAAATATCGCGATAACGATAGGAACGAAAGGATTAAGCGGTTTAATGACAGCGGTACTGTCATTAGATTTATACTGTCATCAGACCAGAACGCCGGTACCGACCTCGGCGTTAAACGCAACGGCGTGCTGACTAGTAGGACCGACAGTTGTTTGCTGAAGAGTGACATTCATCGAGCTGGGCCTGTGCTGTGAGGAATGAATGCCTCCCTTGCGGTAAACCTCGAGAACAAGCTGATTCGTTGCCGCCTGGATCAAACTCAATATTTCGTCCCTTGGTTTCGTAACGACGTTCATAGTTTCGACGAAGACTACATAATCGCCTGGCTTCAAACCGGATCTTTCCGCAGGACTTGCCGAATCGACGCGTTCTACGCGTGGCGGTCTGCCCCAGGATAAGGAGAAACCCCATGGCACCTAAAGATATACATAGAGCATAATATAAGCAATTTTCCTTGGACATTTCTAATCTCTACTTTACATACCTGATTCACGGCACTTTGTCTAATCAGTCTTCTAGTTACAGTACAAGGCGTCCTACCACCTTTCGCGGTAAAACCTGGATGTAGAGGTAATCCGGTCAGAGGATCGACGGGTTCCAGTTCGAGATGCCTCAAATATGTCAAATCATCGCTTCCGGAATTATTGTTATCTGATTCTCCATCTTTGGATAAAGGTGGCGAGACTCCACATTCTTGTGGCACTCCTGCATAAGGGGTACTTGTATTTCGGCTTGATCCAGATTCGAGCGGGTGCCATGTCGCTTCCTACGATATTCACAAGCACCGATATATCTATCAGTTAGTTTGTATTAATATCATTATCACATACACACACACACACACACGTTCTTTCACACTTGTCTTTAAAATAACCAAGAAATATCACGTGTTTCACTGAATATATCTCTCTTTATGTATATATGTATATCTATATCAGTTTGATGCAGTTATCAACAAAATTCAAGAAGTTTTAAAAGAACGCCAATGACGATAAAAGCAATGCAATAAATAGCAACGGCGATCATTATACGTTAGGAAAAAAATAACAAACACTAGAGGAATATAGGAAAGATCAAATGTCGAGGAAATTCTGCAACGAAGATTCGTCGACCACTGGACTCGAGCTATCATCGGCTTAACCGTGACCTTAAGCGAGAAGACCTAGGAATTGTAGACATTACGAGAGAGAAATGTTATTTGAACGACTATATTGTACGCATCAAAAGTAATGGAATAGTTTTTGCTCTATTCGTATTCACGCTTTCAACTCGTAGTTTTTCCTATTACAGATAATAATCGTTACCTTATCCTGTGACAGAGGTAGAGGTAAAGTCATACAGCCCAGCAGCTCGCTACGTCTGAAATGGGAAAAAAGAAGAAACTAGCATCAATATTTGATGGGTTTTAGGTGATATTTATCTACTGGTTTGATTCTATACAGGAACAATGACGTTGTCACCAAAAGACACGCAATGTCAAATAGAATTGAAGGATAAAAAAGGGGATGCAAAAGAGAGAAGGAGAGAAAATATAGATAAGCGCGCGCGCGCGCGCGCGACCGTAGCTACCATTTCCTTAAGATAATATATATCTACATATACACGTTATAGCGGTGCGGATGTGACGAGATAAATGCACGTGGTGATCCCGATGCGCATGCCTCGAGAGAATCGATTCCCCTCCTACCGCAAAGAACCCTCGATAATCTAGATATTAGTTTTTATATTGGAACTGATCATTGTGCTTAAAACTTGCCAAAATAAAGCTAATATGAAAGATTTAATATAAGAACTAAATGAATAATGTTAGTTATATTGTATGTTCTACCGCTTTCTATCTACGTACGATAGCAACCTATTTCAAAAGTCTTATCCTTTTTAATGGAGAATTTGAGTAGGTGTAAATGTTATATCAAAGTAAGTCGTTTCGCGTTATCGCGGCAGCTCTGATATTGACTATTTTCTAATAATGATTATTACTGTTTCCTTGAGCATGCTCACCTTGCTCGACGATCTCTGTGCCAGACTGCGATATCCAGGGATGTAGACTTGCTAATGAACTGATTAACCGGGCAGGGCAATAACAAGGTCTCGTGAAAGGCGGGATTTGGTGTGGCTCTGTGAACCGCAGTTCTCTTAACGACTCCTTCACCGTTGATATTTTTTAAGCTGACCTTGACGTAGGCGTGAATAGGTCCCTCGTTGGTTCTTCGAAGGTCCTTGCACCTTATCACTGCACGAAAGAAAAAAACCATTTTTTTTTTTCAAAGATAAACAAACTTCTATTCTATCGTCGAGCCCATCGATTCTAGGTCTTCTTATATAGAGACCTAAATGAATTGTCCTAACATTAAAAATACAATATTAAAGAAAGGATCTTGACTTAAAGAGAATGAGAGAGAGAGAGAGAGAGAGAGAGAAAGACGAAGGAAATTTTCTAAGCTATTTTATGCAGCCTACACACCAAAATGCACGGTACACACCGGTACCAATACCGGTACCACGACCATTAACTGCTTCAAAAGACACTATTTGCGCCTTGCGCCATCCGACGGTCGCAGCAAAGGCTACCAACCGAAAGAGAAATTAGTCGAAATTCTCGTATAAAACTGATTTTCATTTCGTCCTACGCACACTTTCACAATCTCGCTCCAATACTTAATATGAAAGAAAGGGAGAGGACGCTCGACGACTAGCAAAAAGCAAAATTAGGTTCGAGCTAGGTCTGAATTCTAGATTCTCGACCTTTTCTATGTTTATACAAGAATAACTTGCGACGCGAATCAATGACGTTAAGCCTACTAACCGATATGAAAACTCTAGGAGGGTCTGTGGGTTACTGGCACAGTATTGCTATTTTCTACAGTGCCAAGTGATAAACCCCTTCTCTCTTTCTCCCTCTTTTTCTCATAGAGAGTGCGCGCACCCGTGACATGCGCATGTCTCGTTACAAGCACAGAATCAGCAATAACGTATCTAGAAATGTAACAAACCCTGCCTGCATTCGCTCGGTTTATTTTATCTTCATTATTTTTCTACTCACCTCTAACTTGTATATGATCGGCAACGAACGAATATTCGATCTCGATAGATCCGCGACGATCGGTATCGGATTTAGATGGCTCGCTCTCCGGACTATATTTCAAGCATCTTCGAACAGTTGCGACCAACGGAACTTCTGGAGTATTACAGACAGGGTTTAAGATCGACTTGGAACTACGATAGTCCTCCGTCAATGGTGATTTAGGACTTTCAAATTCCCAAATATTACTTTTTACATTATCTTCCGAATGATCCTCTTTTTTCTGATCGTCCAGTGTATTTGAAAAAATATAATTCCGATCATCTAGTGTATTTGACGTGTTCGAAAACTCTTGGGTTTGTTTATCTTCCAAAATTGAGTCTAAATCTGTCTCGAGGGTGAATTTCTTTACATTAGGATTGATTGCCTCTATCGTAAGAGTATCGTTATTTTCTATCTTTGATGATACTTGGTTTGACCCGGCACTCCCGTTGGAAGTTGGACTAACCATTCTTTTCGGTCTTTTACCCTCGAAAATGCTCTTCTCTTTTCTACGTTGCTGACGCTTTCTACGTATACCACGTTGTCTCTTCAAAGTAAATTCTCCGTCGAATTTGCTTGTGTTTGGCGACGTAAAGGACCAAGATATAGGCGAGGGGTCCTCTAAAAGCTGACTGGCCGAGGATACCGAACTATCGCTTTGTATCGTTGCTTGCGAAGCGATTTCGTCTTTGGTTTCGTCTTCGGGCATCGCTTTCGTATCGCATGGAACAATTGTTTCGTACGTATGATCTTCCTCCAAAGACGAAGTTTCATCCTCTTCCATAGTAATCGTACGAGTTTCGATTATCTTTTTTCTTTCCTCGATGTCGTTAAAAAGAATCTCCGCAACCGTCTTTCCTCCAAAGTTCGTTTCGTTTTCTCTACGCAGTTAAAACATACAATGTGATATAAGGTGTGTCGATTACTTAAGTACTTGCAACAATAGGAACATATCTTACCTGTTGAGAACTTCCGTAACTGTATTATCCATATTTTCAAATTTAGATAAATCTTGATCTAGAGCCAAATTTGAGAGTTTCCCGGCAAGTGGAGTTTGCGATTGAAGGCATTGCTTCAAAGGACTAACAGCTTCAACGACTTTTTTGCAATACGGAGTTCTGTTTCGAGCATTAACCTTTGAAATCTTAAACAGTTTCGATTGAAATAGTGCCTTTTTACGATTAGCTTCCTCCAACTTGATTCTAAAGTTGTTATTTTCGATATACATTCGAGACTTGTCTAATGGGACTGACTCAGCTTCCATCACGTCTTCGGGACTAGTGGCCATAGAAATCTGATGAAAAAAGTCAGATACGTGGGATTGTAAATTAACGCGCGCCTCGTTAACCATGTTTTGTGGTAGCTCATTGTTGCTTTGAAAATTCTTCGATCGACTCTTCAAGAACAAAGTTGGATCCGTTGGTAGAGTTAAAGCTGTTGAACGTTTAAATCCACTTGGAAAAAAGGTTAATGGTCCTATGTCCGCATCAACTCGGGGGGTACCTTGATAAAAGTTCTCCAGCTTGGGTGATGACCTTTCCAATCGTTGAGAGAGCGATTGTCGTTTTCCTACCCTTGCGTTACTTTTCGTAGCCTTAGAAAATAATGGAGAAAAGTCGATTCGATTATATACTTGACAACAACCTTCCTCATTGTCAAGATAGATTAAACTTACTTGAAAATAGGTCCTCATGTCGCTGGCATGACTACGGCATCGTCTCCGACGAACTGGCGTAGGTTTAATTGAAGCATTTTGTAGGTTCGATGAATTTACATGCCTGTTTAGAATACCGACGGCCGGTGGCGTATTGGACAGATCTCGAAAAGGCCTACGGGCTGGTTCGTTCAAAACGGGTACTGAAGGGTGGGGCGTCGAGCTACTCGCTGACAACGATCTCGAGACGGTCCACTTGAGCATCTTTAAAAAACAAAATTTCAACTATCAATTAAAGCTTGGGAAAATGTAACTTTCGTTACGTGGACGACCTACCCGTGCGTGCCACGTGATCGCAAGATCGATCGTTTCTTTTTTATTATGCTTCTATCGCATTGACCAACGCAGGCAAACAGACGAAAAGGACGAGAAAGCCTTTACAACGTATACAAAGAAATAACAGAAAGATCGCGTTCGATGATCAAAGTTCAGATTACACCTGTCGTTTGGCATAAAAGAAATAACATAACAGGTGTAACTGTATGCACCAGAAACCGTTTGACAAATGAACATTTGTTTACAAGTCCCGTAAAAGAGAAAAAAGGAGAAAAAATAGAAAATCAAGCTGCAAATATAACGTTTTATTTCTTCGTTTATGTGCTCATTCGCTTAAATTAACCGTTGATTCGATTATAAACATGTATTTGTAAGCATTCCATCCAAGATAAAAGCATTAATGGCTAAAATAATGCAAACAAATTTTTACCGACATCAGGTTTTCACTTTTAACGGTTCCTCAGGGGGGTAAACGCGACGTATTGTTAGGTAAGTATAAAAATGCATTCATTTGCATACAGGCTGTTGCCATGCTGCGCACGCGTTTCTATCCTTTAACACGCACTATTTCGTTCTCTTTCTCCCTCTCTGTACCACATTGAAACACATAAATACGGGAAAGTGAGTAGTACCTTAGCAAACACCCTGGAAAGACCATGAACATGAACGACACGTAAAACGATGGAAAGCACCTGCCCCTAAGGTGAGACTTGCGAGGACAGACATAGGGAAGACCATCTGGCTTTTATAAGCCTCCCTCCTATGAGGTGCAATTTCAATAAACGTCGATATAACTAAGCTCAATTTTTTTTATCGAGATTCATTATTATTGTTCATACATATATACATTGTACGATATATTTCTAATGAAAAATAATCATATTGATTTTTCTAGCTTGTTCATTAAACGATTATTTCTCGCGTCAAATGCGCGAGTCTGTGCCAATCTTATTGGACACGACGATATGACTCGTATTCTGTCACTTTTATTACCTCGTAAAGCGTTTTAACATTCTATATATCTTCATAAATGAAGTACAGTTAACCCTCCTATAACGCGGTACTCTGAGAACGCGATTTCCATATAACGCGGAGCTGAAAATGCGACAGCCCTCCTATAACGCGGTACTTTTAGAACGCAGTTTCCATATAACGCGGAGCTGAAAATGCGACAGCCCTCCTATAACACGATACTCTTACAGCGCGGTTTCCGTCAACAGCATCCCATAAGTTCCTTCCGCGTAGCCTAAGAATGTTTAGTCTATGTTTAGTTCATTAGGGCCTATTTGAATTATAAGGGAACATTTTGCCTATTAAAAGAAGACGAGTTAGGCGACTCATATTATCTGACAGCGAGGATGAGTGTTGAAAGATTAAATTTTACAAAAGTCTTTCTTGTTTTTGTTGGAAAACAGTTTTTCAGTTTAGTTTTGGTATCATTTCTTTATATAAACTCTTCAATTCAATAAAAATAATTTATAATTTATCTTGTCCTTATTGGTCTCCATATAACGCGGTACGAATAATGTGATTTGTACTAATTCTGCGTTTCTTATAGCGCGGTTTCCATACAACGCGGTAGACGGTTTCCATAGAACGCGCTACGAATTAGCCTGGTTTGTACGGTTAAATCCGAGTTTCTTATAGCTCGGTTTCCATATAACGCGGTACGCACTCACCGCGTTATAGGAGGGTTGACTGTATAGTATACACGCAGCTGAATTTTAAACATATTATAATACCATCTCACTTCTTGTAAAAGTATAAGAACTTCTCGTGAAACAATTAAATATTCATAGTATTTAGTATTCTTTATTTATCATCTATCAGTTTTATAACATATAAAATATCTGTAGGAATTGAAAAACTTACACACAACTCGTTTGAAGGATGGAGAAAAAAAAAACGAGATATGTTATACGAATAACAATGTCAGGTCTTAACCAATTCTTTTCATCTACATACCCTCTCCTCCTTCTCTTTCCTGCTCCGTTTATCCAAGGAACGAAACAGGATTGACCTCGTGCCATCGTAGCACAAATAAGCGAGTAAAATAGAGCGACGGTTGAGGACTTACCTTCCTAGCGATTTAAGAGGAGACCCTTTTACGTAATTTATACGATAAAACCCTTTTCTCTTTCAAAGACGGCGGTTGTGTACGCGATACAAAGATTCCAATGATTGTATATAACCACTACCATCATATGTCGATTCAGATACAATATGTAGAAGAAAAAATCAAGATAAGGGAAAAAAGCTGGTGATGACAAGGATTTGTTTACCCGAACCCCGTTTTTATTCGCTAACAATTTAGGATCGCGAACGCGTATATTCGAGATACAGAATCCTCTATCTCTGGCTTTACCTTGAAACTTACTTTTGATTTGTATTGGATTGACCCTGTACACCTTTGCTGCTTCTATCTCCGTGGTCCCGCAGATGAGATAAAAAGAGACAGAGAGAGAGAAAGAGAAAGAGGGAACGCGCGCGCAAAAGAAGGGAAAGACGATTTTCGAAAGGGACCCAACTGACGACAATCAAAGGCACATTCATTCGGAGGTTACTCGCTTTTTCACGACTTAAGAAGAAAGAAAGAGTGAGCAGGGGAAGTGGAGAGGGGAAAGAAAAGAAAAAAAAAAAAAAAGAGGAGGGAAACACGTCGCAAAAAGACAGACCTTAGGCGCACGTTATTTGGAGCACACCTGCCCCCGTCTGTCTTTCTCTCTCCCTCTTTTCTCTTTAATTCCCATTCCCATCGTTTCTATAATACATGTCGTACGTAAAACGCATCACCAATAATCCTTGCTGTTCTTACAATAGTTGCCACGAAAGACATTCCTTATACAAACGAGTCAATTCAGTTTTAACACATTTACTTAATATTTCTCTTCCTCTTTTCAACTCTAGCAAATTTCAAACTTTATTCTTATATTGTGATAAGATTCTATTTATACCGACAAGAAAGAAATTCATAAACTAAAAAGAAAATAGTCAAATCTTCTAATAAAGAAGATACGAATTAACAAATAAAAGATAATAAATAAAAAGTAGTACTAACTTTATTTGATTGGATCCTTGACTAGCATAAATCCACGAATTCTATCAATAATCACTGTTATCGGTATCACACATCGAACTTGCGTGCACATAATACGGTGAAAATGAAATTTGCGACGACGACACGATCGCAACACAAATGTGGTTGCTACGACGGTTGGTTCCTTACTGATGTGGTGGGGTAAAGCTACGGGCCTTATGTAAGTAAGGTAAGGGTCCCTAGACAAGGTTTTCAAACTACCTTTCTCTCTGGCCCTCTTTCTTTCTTTCTTTCTTTCTTTCTTTTTATATCCCCACTCTAGAATCGCGACCTGACTAAGCCAACCATTTAAAAACTCTCCAGGTGAACGATCACGGTCGAAGATACTTGTAATTACTTCTGTATGAGAAATGTTTAATAAAATATCAACAATTTTTCTTTGACAGTTTGTCTTTTACAGACAAATATCGATGGTTGTTCAAACTCGGCATTATTTTAAACGTAGATCAACTAATCATCACCGTTATCTTCTTCTTTCTCTCCCATAACCCAAGACTATTTTCAAATATCAAAAATGCCTCCTCCTAACCGGTTTTTGTCCAGTCTGAACGTTAACCATTACAATCGCACGGTGCATCACAGATAAAAACGAAAAGGATTCTTTTCGAGATACACGTAAATGGTATTTATGTTCGAGAGAGACAGCACTTCTACCCACGGCATGAACCCCTGCGAATATCTCCTACGTGATTTTTTTGTAAAGCTTCAAAAACAACTTGGCCAGTCAGCAGGCCAAGTATCTATTTATACAATTCGAATGGAGTGTGACGCGAAAGAGCGACAAAGTGAGCGATTTCTATCGAAAAAGCCCGACGACAGCTAAATAACCGTGAACGATTGATCGACAGATACAAGAATTAATGATCTTGTTATATTATTCTCTTTTCTACTTACATACTTATTTGATTTGCTATGTTTCTATTTAATTACTATTGGATCCCGGTAATAATTGGTAACACGTAGATGAGCACGACGAATGTATTAGTCTACTATATTCTAGTACTATCTAGCATATATCTAACTAAAGGAATGGTCAACCCTTGGCGTTATACTACAATGTCCTAACGTTATCCACGTATGGTGTAGCACTTTGTAAGTTATTACCATTCGCGTTGTAAGGAATGAACCACGACGGCGTAGTATCGTAGTAGGAGTAACGGGTAACATGTTTCACGCTCTGTTAAACCTACACCCATCGCAAACTCATCAGTATACATGGGTATATTCAATCCGGTAAACGAAATTAATTGGAGCAAGAATATAACGACATTCGACGAGTGTGAGAGAAAAAAATATCGAAAAGAAAAGTTTTACGAGGGGTGTCTCTTTCTCTGCGTAAAATTATCCGCACTCTGTCAAACGCCGAAAAAAGGAAGACAACATTTCAGGCGCTTTCTCTTGAGTCGCTGCTAATTGGCAGGAATGACGTATGGTTGTTATAATTGCTCGAACGACGAAGAGAAGTACAATCTCGTGAAATCCGGCGATCGATCTAGTCTAGAATTTGCGTCTTTTCGATGGCAAAAGACAAAGTCAAATTTGGAGAATGAGAAAGTTTTGTATCCAGCAGTCGCATGACATTTCAGAGGGAGGGAAGGAAGACGGGGATGTCGTCAGGCACGCCTAATAATTCTCCGAGGGCAACGCGTGTACGTGTCAGCGCGTCGCGACGCGCCCGTCTGTCTCCTTCAAGCTAAAACACACCAAGTTCCTATCTCCCCCTTTTCCTATCGGCGCCAACAGACTTCTTCTTCTTCTCCTACGCATCCTTTTTCAAAGTCCTTCCTCTCCTCTGGCTTCGGTTGCTTTGAAAATTCTTCTTCTTTCGGATAAACCATTATAATATCTTATTAGCTTGCAGAGTTCAATCAAATTTCCACGGATGATTTAGTTAAGCATATGCTTGTAGTAGTCTAGTCAATCTAGCCTGATTTTGTGCTCAAAATGAATATTGCTCTCACCTGATAGCGAAGGAAATGTATATTATAATCTAAAAGCTCGGAATATAAGTTCGATGTATGTCCTTTTCGAAATTCACTGTTAAACTAACTCGATATCATCTATGACAGTTTACTTTTTCGAAAGTTGTTTGCATAATTATCGAAAGGGATAAATTCTATACCTTTCAAATTTTATTCTCGTTATACTAACGCCACTTATACGAAATCTTATTCTATGCGCATTTGCGTGCACATACACGTCTAAATCTAACAGAATATTTATCTGAAAGATATACAAATTAAGAAAGCATTTTTTTAATGAATATTTCGGGCCAGGAACGACATCCGATTCGTAGCATTTATCTAAACACATATAAAATAAAAAAATATTTTATATTTAAAGTAAGTTAACAAGTATGTACTGTTTAAACAAATGTATATAATGTGTTTAAATAATCTAAAAAATAAATAGAGTGTATTACAGTAATGGATTAGTCTTAAATAATTGTTAAATTATCGAAGGAAATTTATATACGAAGGTCAATAACAAATCTAACGACGAAATTCATAATAGAATAGAAATGACAAAATTCGGTTGTTGACACCGGCCGAGGAATGACGGAGAGAACCGAACGAAAACAAAACATTGAATGTTCAATTAAGCCGAGGAAAATTTTTTGAAGAATTTTTTTCTATGTGCATTTCATATGTAACGAATTTCCAAGAATTCACGAAGAGATATAAACAGTATTGATGTTGTGTTGGTTTGACTCGGTAGATTATAATATACATTTCTTTCAATAATTTAACAATTATTTAAAACTAATCTACTACTGTAATACACTTTACTTATTTTTTAGATTATTTAAACACATATATATTAGGTGTTGGAATTAATTCGTAGCGTTTTTTAACAAAATAACGATTTATTTGAAATGAAAGTAAAAAATTACATTATTGAAAATACTGCCCCATCGCTTGCCACTACTTTTTCCCATTTTTCAGGTAACTGTCGAATACCCCTTTGAAAAAACTCTTCGTCCTTGGAGGCAATCCATGAATCGATCCAATTTTGGCAATCCTCATAAGATGTTAATTTTTCCCCTGATAAACCATGAGCCATTGATCGAAACAGGTGGTAATCCGAAGGGGCAATATCCGGAGAATACGGCGGGTGGGTTAAGACTTCCCATTTCAATGTTTCCAGGTATGTTTTCACTGGTTTCGCCACGTGAGGTCGAGCATTGTCGTACAGTAAAATAACTTTATCGTGCCTATTGCTCCATTCCGGCCGTTTTGAAAAATAAGATGTGTTGTAAAAAAACACCTAATAACAGCTGATTTACGATAAATTCGTTTCTGGAGGTAAAAACAAAATACTGTAATAACCACGTCATCTCTCATCAAATGCTACGAATTAATTCTAACAGCTAATACATTTGTTTAAACAGTACATTCTTTCTAACATAATTCAAAATATAAAATAATTTCAATGTCTTTTGATTTTACACATTTTTAGATAAAAGCTTGGAATTTAATGTCGTTACTGGGCCAAATTATTAATAAAAAAATTCTTTTATAACTTTCATTCTTTTCAAATAAATATTCTGTTAGATTTAGATGTCTATGTGCACGCGCATGCGCATAGAATAAGATTTATTAAAAGTGATGTAAATATAAAGAGATTAATATTCGAAATAAATAGAATTTGTCCTCGCCGTTAGTAACGTCAACAACTTTTCATCAATTGACGTTCACAGATGACATCGAGCCAGTCTTACAGTGAATTTCGAGGAGGAAGGTACGCAGAACTTATACTTATTATATTTAAATTATAATACTCATTTCCTATGATAATTTAACAATTATTTAGCACATGTATATTACTCTAATGCACCCTTCTTATATTTAAGATTGTTCTAACACATATGCATTTTAAAACATTAAATTCTTTCTAACGTAATTCAAAATATAAAATAATTTCAATATATTTTTTGTGTATATATTTTTAAATTTAAATTAAATCATCGTTGTTATTTTAATTCTACTCGAATTCACTCCTCGTTTCTATTTAGTCATTTTGTATTCACATTTTTTTCTGTTTATCGATAATTATTCTGAATTCTTTTCAAATGTTACTCTTAGGCTGAGACAATTTAGGATTATTCTCAAAAAAAGATTCTTCGTCAGATATTTTATTCCAATGTTGCCATCTTCAAGATTTTTACATCCCTCCTGGGTCTTCAGAAGTGGTTACCTCCTCGTACAGCTTTTAAACACACGCAAATCTCTTTTCGTTGATCCGATCATCTCTCCTCGATTTGTCTGTATTTCTTACAAGTTGTCGATACACGTTTATCGATACGTCTACAATTGATTTAGTGAAATTGATCCAAGAAATAAAAAAAAAACACGCGATTTATTAACATACGCCTTAGCGGAAATAAATAGCTTTTTAGATCGCAAGTTTGTCGCTAGTCTGTCGTTAGACGCGCACAGATAAGCCTTTTCGTTTCCAAGATCTGTGCGTTCTGCACTGCACGCGGAAGCTTATAAAACGAAACGTAAGTAGAAATGTTTGAAAACCAATGAGCGCCTAATGAAGGTGGAGCCTGTGAAGAAAATCTCCACCTACTCTTCAAACGCTCTATTTCTCCTCTCCTCGAATGTTTCACCGCGTCGCTTCTGATGACGACCGAGGGGGAGAGAGAAAGAAAAAGAGAAAAAGATGCGAAGAGACAAGAGGAGAATCTTTCAGTACGTCTCAAGTCGGTTTAGTCAGTTGATATCCCGGTACCCCAAGTAATATTTTCTCCCTTTTGCGTTTTTTCAAGTTGTTGCTTTTCGGTGAAACGCGCGAAATAAATTCTTTTTTTCTTAAAGATGAACATTTTACACAAGTTTAATACATATAACAGTAATTATATCAAATAACACGTTGCGAATTTGGCAAATTAAAAAGCGCAAAAAGATTCATAATACCAACGTTTCGTTAATTATCACGACAAAGTTGTATAATAGATACAACTTGTATAAAATTAAATGATACTCTACGAATCGATAGTAGCAAAGTTTCGTTTCTTTCATCAGTATCATAATCAAAAAGATATTTATTTTCTAAGATATATGACGGACAAAGTGCCGTCATGCCTTGACGGTAACTTTGTTGAATCTATGAAACTAAGTGACTTAACGTTAAGGTGACATAATAAAGAAGAATAAAGGAGAAAATATTTAAGAGTTATCCAAACTATCTGAGAGCAAAATGATCGGTGCGAATATGGACCAGGATAGTAATAACATAATAACGTCACAATCAACGAATCCTCATGCGTCACAAGATTTTACTGTTTCACGACTATTATCAACGTCAACGATGCATTCGTTAGGTAAGAATAAACAAATAATAAAATATCCTGAAATAATGCTATATTGGCCTAGATTAATTCTTGTGAGAAGAAACTTAGTAACTACGCGATACCGACGATAGAAGTTCGATTCCATCGAAATGATGTGTTTCCGCCCATGCTGCTCGCGTTATACCGCTTTGATGAATACTCAAGCACAGTAGATTCATTCAAGAATAGCTGCCGCGTCTGTGTCTGCTCTTTTCCTTTTTTTCTCTCTCCCTCTCTCTCCACTCTCTCTCCCTCTCTCTCTCTTTCTTCCGAGCGACTACTTTATCGTTTGCGGCATCTTCCAGTATTTCCTATATTAAATAAAATCTTGAAGAAAAAAATTGATCTATGACACACACACACACACAGAATGTCACACAGAAGGAACATCGGCAAGCAGGAGACCAAGGAGAAGTAGGACAACCTTCTCGGCGCAACAGCTGGCCGCTTTGGAAAGAGTTTTCGAAAGGACACATTATCCCGATGCTTTTGTTCGCGAAGAACTCGCTACTAGAGTATCCTTATCTGAGGCAAGAGTTCAGGTAATTAAATCCCGATGATAAGTATTATTTATCTTGTAGCGCGTTTAGAAAAGTAAGCTCTTTCAATGTAGAAATAAGAGGACAGTTGCCAACTGAGAAAGTAACCAACTGTCTCTCTTGACACACGTGTTCTTGAGATTATATTCGAAGGATAGAAACATGTGAGCGAAAATGAGCGAAAATGAACGAAGAGAAAGAGATGGTAACAAGAAGAGTAGGGAAAAGAAGAAGACGGAAGAGAGGGGAGGCGGGACTACAGACAGCTAGGCAGAAAATCGAAGGAGACAGGTTGTCAAGGAAAGAAGCTATGATTAGCCTGCTGCGACCTAAGATCGTACGCGTCTATCCAACAGCATCTGCGTACTTTAGCCTAGCGTACAGTCGTAGAGACGCGATCCAGCACGTGTGTGCTTTGCAAACTCCTTCTCGCCACCCTTCGTTCGCGCTTTCATTCCTGAGACTCTGATCGTCTGTCCGTCTTTCCGTCTGTGCTCTATCTCTCTCCCTGTCTCTACGAATATGTGTACGCCTGCCAGGAGCCGTCACGCTGTCCCGTCTTTCCTAAGAACGCGTCGTTAAGCCAACGTATGCGTTGTTTGGGGGAGACATTTGTGCGGCATGCCGCAAAGAGACACGAGCAACCTCTTTTCACTATCACTGTCATTCTCTCTCCCTCGTGTACCCGTCGTTCATCTTATTTCATTAAAACTATCTAGAACTTTGCCTTTCACAGGTATGGTTTCAAAATAGACGCGCCAAATTCCGGCGAAATGAAAGAAGCTCGGCTCTTAATCGCAGCACATGTACGAGCAGAGAATTGGAAACTACCACTTTACCGCTTCGACCGATAAGAGTAAACAATCACGTGCACGGAAACAATTCAGAGAACAATTCGTTCCAAGCACAGCAATTTCCGCAATATTCCTATAGCGAATATTGGAGATCGCCTCAACATTATACCGCTGTTCAAAGCAGTAATTGTCACGGATTTGTCAACTCTAATCTTGGAAACGTGGCTGCTCTACCATCATATCATCAATCAACAGAAATTCACAGTGCCGTAGAAGGAACTACTATAACTGGTCTAAGCGCATTGAGATTGAGATCACATCCTTACAGTGCTACCTATTCCGCCATGCACGCGAGCATGTGACTCTTTCTCTCTTATTTTTTTCCCAATAATGACAAAACGAAGAAACGCTGCGATTCAAACCTAGACGTCTTCGATAATACTTCTCTTTGGTGCTTTCTATGCTCATTTCCAAAAGATTCGAGCAAGCATTTGCACAGGATTCGTTAGTTTCAACCAAAAATGCTCTTGCTCTCAACTGTAATCAGCAAGGTAGAGTTAAAACTTATCTATTCGAATTCAAGTTAATATAATAATCAAGACTTTCACTTAGTTACTATGAGTTTTATAAACAGGGTATATATAATAGATATTTACATAGATGAATAAATAGATACATACGTATACGTTTATATATAACTATGACGAGTGCCAAGGATACGGTATACAGGGTATACATAACGATTCCTTAACGAGATTCACTGTATTGCGCGTATATGCATATATATATACTTTGTAAAATACATGAAATAATGCATGTGGTCCTAACGTTGGAAGTCAATTAGATTAGATATACAACTTCCTCAATAATACTGTAAGAAATACCATTAATTACAATGGACATATATAATTGCTCAATTACAATCACGATAAACAACTGTTTGTTTTCGTTACAAACGTTTTATCATTTTTAAATTGAATATACTTTATGATAAAAAATATAATACAAATGCTTAGCAGATTTATCGTTAATACAATGACAGGTATGACAATGGTTACCATTGTAATTATCCGTCCAAACAATCGTTTTCACCTTAAATGACATTAATTTTTGGTTATAATTTATATATACGTACACATCTTGGTTGCGTAGATTGTCTTGGCTTACTAAACCGTTACCTGTACATTCTGAACCGCGTTACTCCAATCAACTTTAGAAGGAACTAAGTAAAATGCTGGAGCTATTTTACTACCACATGGGCATTGACTACCAGCTATCCAACTAAAAGAACCTAACTTTGTATTACACTTTGGACAATTCAACTTTCCTTCCACGTTATGCATTATATCTGGCATCCATGCCAAAGGCTCTACAAAATATATTTTAGTGCAAAGTTCTGTCATTTGATTTTCTTTTTTTACATTGACATCTTCCGCTCCTTCCTTCCCATTTTTAATCTGTTTGGGCATTCGTTTGGAACTAATATGTCGCCAAATCTGTTTTTGATGCGTTGTATGCGGTAAAATATTACTCGCACTGGCCACGATTCTTCGACATTTTTTACAACGATAAACAGTTGGTTCAGGACGTACAGTCGTTAATGCAGGATCTGGCTTAATTAAATCAATACAATTTTGGGGTAAAATTTTAACTTTTCTCACTTTATCCGCAGCTATTTGCAATCTGTACATCTTAAATTGAATGTTAGTATTGTCTATGCCAAAATCCATTTCTTCATATAATTTCAATTGAGCTATAAAGCCAGGATTTGGACCTACAAATTGTCTTTTTTTTTTTACAGTTTCTAATGCATCTAAAAAAGATTTTTTATGCTTCTTCATAATATATGCAATAACAACACTACTGGATCTTGATACGCCAAAGTAACAATGTATCAACGTTCTACCATTTGATTCTAAAGCTTGATTTATAAATTCATAAGAATCTTCCAAATGAGTTAATAAATCTTCTCTCGGCATATCTGTTATTTGAATATATTTAATGATGAGATTAGGCAAACGTTCTTGAATCTTTCTTGGTAGAGGGCATGAATCTACTGTAAGTATGTGAGTCATATTTATTTCCTTCAACCATTCCACATCAGTAGCAGCTGTAAGATTCCCTAGAAATAAATCTGGTTCAATTTCATCAAAACTGGATGGACCGGCATCAAAATCCTCTCTGGTTAACTTGATTTCCTCATTTCGCGCCATCCTTGCCCTACAGATAATAATTAAATATACACCAATTATATTAATAACTATTACAAGAAAAGCAAAAGTTTTTAACCTTAAAAATGAACATTTTCAAACAAAGGGAATCTAAAGTTTAAACTAACCTCTTGGCATATAAACTACATTTTAATCTGTAATATTATTGAAAAAATAACATAAAATATGGATTTAAAAAAGGACTCACCTAAAAATGTTGAACTATTCGATAATTGTTACGTAGATTATATATGAAACAATATATATTCTTCGAAAATAGAAACACAGCACAGGACATAGGCATCCATGCAAACACAATATACTGTTGATAACCTATTTGGCAACTTGGCTCATTTCACAAATATGCTAATATTTCTACTAATATTTATTGTTCGTTTATTGTTTCTTGTTGATCGTGAAATATGACATTTTGGAAAGATTATTTGATCATCGTATTTTGATGAAAGGGTCTCCTTAATAAACACACTCGTCATCTCGAAATGTCTTCCGTATAGTTGACAATAAAGAAAGTGTTACAAAAGTCTACTTTAAAATAGCTTTTAAATATTTTCTTATCTAATTCTCATTTTTCTAATGATTTTCGATGGCAGAGCCAAACGAAACTTAACGTCCACTTCCTGAAACGACAAACTTTTGCACCCCCTTATAATAGACTCAACTTATCTAAGCTACATCAATTTCATTGTCTCGGTCGGTAAAAGCGAGCACGCCATTTCTAAAGGCAAGTCTTAATTTTGAAATATTTCGTGTATATATTACTGAACACGTGACAGTAAAGGATAAAAAAGTGGCTCGTTCTAACCAGAAAGATTTCGACGCTTCGACCTTTGCGATTTTAACACGAGTCTGTCGTAAGGAAGGATGGCGGATCTCTTGGATCTTCCCGGTGCTTCTTCTATGCAGAAGATGTCGGCTAGAACGTTTAGACAAAAAGCTCAAGAATTTCTTTCTTCGCGAAAATATGCCAACAATCTCATCGATATAATTAGCCAGTGGGATGTAAGATTATTTTCGTTTTCTCTCTCTCTATATATATTTATTTATAAAGAGATATACATATTATATATATATGTATATATATATATATCAATATATTAATATATTAATATATTAATATATTAATAAATCCGTATACATGTATTTATATGTATATGTATATTTGCTATCTATCCATCCATCTATTTAATCGATTCCATTCAATTACATTGTGATACATTTTTTCTAAGGTTATAAACTTATGTGCATTTTCTACCCATTAGGAATCTTCCCCTGTCTGTTTACTAACCATAGAAGCAATATTCATTGAAGTTCTTAAACGGGGTCATATGTTTATAGAACAAACAATTACTCTTACTATCTCAGGTAAGAAACTATAATTCAAGTTGTCACGTTTTTCTAACAATTAACTTCAGTTGTTCTAACAAAAAGTATTTTTTTAAAGAACCTAGTCCAGAATCTCGTTATATCAATTGGTTGCGTGAATGTTATGAAGATGTGTGGGACAAAATTCTAAAATCCATAGAAAAATCTCGTCCAGCCATTCAACTGCAAGCACTTACTTCTGCATTAAAATTATTAGCCCAAGAAGGTAAAACTCCGTTGGAACCAACTGACCATTTGGGATATTACTTACCGCTACATCGTCTCAAACCTATTCTTATGTCTTTACTTTCCCCGGAGAAAGACAATACTAATCTTATAAACAGATTTCAAGAGATAACTACATATTTGGATGCACTTTATTACACATGGAAGTGTCTTCCGTCTCTTACTCCAAAGAGACAACCACAACAACTATACATAAAGAATTTACTAGAACTTATAGATAAATTGCCACTACCTAAAGACATGGAAGGTAGGTGCATTTTTAATAGCTATTATATACGATACATATATGGTATATATTATTTCGTCCTAAAACTGGTTCTCTCCTTTTTTCAGAAAATGAAATCTGTGAAAGTAAACAGTTATTGTGTGGATCAAACAGAGGTAAGTTTGCATGATAGATATTAATATCGTACTAAGAAAAAGAAAAGATCTAATATATTTATTAATTATCTAATTATCTTTACCAGCTGCTAATAACTTTACATGGGATCAGGCCAGTGTAAAACGTTCGCTAAACAAAGTATGGGCGTGTGTAATGCATTGGGAATTAACGCCTGAACTACACAAACAATTGTTAATAGTGCTTTTGGAAAGAGTTATGCCGCATCTTGAAAAGCCATTAGTATTAACGGACTTTCTTATGGATTCTTTAGATGCAGATGGTCCTATCGGATTACTTGCTTTACAAGGTGTATTCGTATTAGTTACGAAACACAATTTAGAATATCCGAACATTTTTACTAAACTTTACTCCATGTTTGAGCCAGAAATTTTTCACACCAAATACAAAGCACGATTATTTTACTTGTCTGATCTTTTCCTCAGTTCGACGTAAGTAAAATTCAAGTATGACAAAATGATATTTGAAAAAAAAAAAACTAATGTTATATCTTACATCTTATTGTTGTACTTGATTATTTTTCAGCCACCTTCCAGAAGCATTAGTTGCAGCATTTGCTAAGCGGCTAGCACGTTTAACATTAGTAGCACCACCCGAAGATATTCTTATCATTTTATTATTTATTGGCAACCTCCTTTTAAGACATCCAGGTTTAAAGAGACTTATAGACCATCCTCAAGGTGGGGAATTAATATCTGAGGAAGGTACAGGAACCGGTGATCCATTTCTTATGGAAGAACGAGATCCTTTACTAAGTAATGCGCTTCTTAGTAGCCTTTGGGAAATTAAAGCTCTTCAATGGCATATATTACCGAGTATTGCTACAGCTGCTCATTTTATTCGCGAGTCGCCTTCTTCTGTCGAATATGATATGGCATCTGCACTTCAACGTACTGGAGGACACATATTTGATCGAGAAATAAGAAACAAAGTGAAAGATATCATGTTAACGTTTGAACGTCCAGATTCTATGGCATTACCAAAAGGTGATCGTCTATTACAGTACTGGCAACTTACATCTATACATTGATTTGTATTATTAAGACTAATAGTGGAGCATTTTTTAAATAATACAATGCACATCTACGAGATGACCAAGATCCTCATGCGAGATCATCGTAATAGTGTGATGCAGTGTGTTGTAAAGGATGAGTATTAGAGAAGGATTATGATCAAATAAGACATTCGTTCTCGTATTTTACCTTCCTATTTGTGAATAAGAAAAATTGATGTGTATATGTATCGGTAATAATTAACTTTATATCTGTTAAATATAATCTCTGTTAAAATCATATTCTTCAACCAATTGATTTACAACGTGTCATATGCAATCATAATCTTAAGCTATAAATAATAGCATAAGAATTACTATTAATTATTTACGAACTATCGGGAATTAGAATAATTACTTTTGTCATACTAAGTCATTTGTACACACAAATATGAAATAATAAAAAGATATTTATTTTAATAGTATTCTATTTCTATTTCTCTCTCTCTCTCTCTCTCTCTCTCTCTTTCTCTCTCTTTCTCTCTCTCTCTCTCTCTCTCTCTTTCTCTCTCTTTCTCTCTCTCTCCCTTTTTCTCTCTATATATATTTGTATATATATATATACACAATGTATGTAGTATATACATATATATTCTATGTACAATGAATTATGACGATCAACACGCAACAGGAATACTCTTTTCTTATTCAACATCCTTCTTTTCCCATACCTAGAAATAATATTAATTTTAGTATGATAATAGTCAATGAATAGTAGAATAATATATTAGATAAAAATATCTATATGTATGTATATAAAACATCAGACTAATAATAATTTAAGTATTATGACCTGTGTCAATTTTCTCCATTCTTCTTCAGTTAATGCATGTTTTATCTTTACTAAAATACTTGGAGATATTTCTGGAGCTATAGATAATAAAGATTTGGTATCCTGTTTGATAGGTATATACTGTATCTGTAAGAGTTCTTCTACCGTAGGTCTAGCTTTAGGATTGTGTTGAAGGCATTTACGCATCACATCAATCAAAATAGGAGGTGGCTCAAATTTCTTATTAAACAAAAGAATAGATGTTGGAAAAGCAATCTTCGGATTTGGATTCGTTATTGCATTGACCTTAGCCCACTGAGGACGTATGTGATGAAATGGAGTTTGTCCATATACAAGACTATATAAAATACATCCCAGGGACCACACATCCGATTTATAAGTTATCTATAAAATAGAATGAAATAATGTATTATTACAAAATTCATACTATATGAAACATTTCTATCATAAACTATTATTTCCTTAGTACAAGTACATAATACCAACTTTATATTTAACATTGTGATTAGGAGAATCTACGTTTCCTCCAATATCCATTAAAGCTTCTGGACTAATATAATTTAAAGTGCCAATTGGACAACTTTTCACAACAGATGTCATATCCGCATTCATGCTAGAAGCAATACCAAAGTCTATTAATTTCAGACGACCGCATACCAATAAAAAATTAGCTGGTTTTAAATCTGAATGTATGACTCCTGAAAAGAAAACTTTGTCATTATTTTCTTGTTCTCATAGCACTCACAAATATAATAAATTTATATTTTATTTAATATTAAATTTGATAAGAGATGAAATTTCATCTACCATGGTCATGTATATATTTAACAGCCGTTAACATTTCCGTCCAATAGTAAAGAATCATTGTTAATGGAAGTTTCTTTTCCTGAGATGTAAGTTTTAATAAACGACTAAGATCGGTATCGCCCATCTCCATTACTACGTAGACTAAAGGAAACTTAATCTCACTAAAAAAATGTAATTTATTTTAACATCATATACAATATTTCTATATCTTTTATAAATGATCATATTTATTAAATTCAATCATACTAATCAAACATCCTGACTATACAGGAAGCCTGGAGTTTCTCTAACATAGAAATTTCATCTAAACATCCTTGGGCCGAATCTCTATCCATGCGGCTTAAATTGACACATTTGATAGCTCGTAATTCAGATGACATCAAGTCTTGTACTCGTAGAACTTCTCCGCTCATGCCACGTCCTAAAGCACCCAGAATTAAATATTCTCTATTTTTTACTATTATCTTCTTATGTCTTTCCATGGAGCAAGAGAAATTGGATGGTATTGAAAATTGCACATTAGATATTTTATCTACTACTTGTTTTATATTCCCTTCTACTTTTTTTTCGTTAGTAACGACATTTTGTTCTTTCCAATTCATAAATTCTTCTTTAGGGATAGATTTAACATGTTTATCGGAAGTAAATATCATTTCTTTTAGATTATTCTTTTTCCTCCCATCATTTTGTTCAAGTTCTGACTGTTCGGTAGAACCACTAACGTGCGACTTGTTCTCTAATTGCTTAGTGTTTTCCTCAATTATACAATTTCTATCCGAATTAATCTCTCCATATGGTGCATCAACTATATTATTATCAATTTCAGTTTCTTCTACTCTCGACAATTGTTTACTGTTTAATGTTCGAACTTTAGATTCCGCCGAAAAGGTAGATAAGTTATTAATGGGATCGAATTGATTTAAGTGCATAGTAATTCCTAGGGGTTGTCTTATACGTTTTTCTCGTTGATAAGGATACCTGAAAGAAAGGAAAAGAAAATAATAAGAATTAACGTAACGTTATATTTATTCATTTAGCTTGAATTTATGTTAATAACCTAGGTGTATCATCCTTCTTTCTTATTACTTGCATTGACATCGAATTGGCAGGAGTCGGCGTAGATACGACAACGGGTAAACCTCTATTTTGCAGTTGCACTTGTCTTGCATTATTCTGCAATAATGTGGAGAAGACAGTGTCAGATTGAACGGATGATCTAGTATCAAATGTCGACGGAGTCTCAAAAGAAAAAACATTTTCCGAGTTTAATTCCAAGTGCTTTTCCCCATCTACAGGAGATATAGATTTAGATGGATTTGTAACTGTACAGTTGGTATCTCCTAACGTATTATTGTCATCGACATGTGTAGAGACCATACCACAATCAGTATTTTTACCAAGCTTATTTTCGCTTTTACAATTAAACGTTTCTCTACAAATATTTTCTTCCGCAATCGCATTTCCTTGTTTTTCTTCTATATGTTCAACATAGACATTTGTTAGAATATTGTCATCTACTTTAATGTCTAATACATTTTCTTGATATGATTTTAGTCTTAAATTAGCACCACCTTCATCTTTTATCGTATCATGAAATAACAAATTTTCATGGTTTGTCATATCCAATGAATTGTTGCTTTTGATATTCTCTGCACAAGTACTTCCCAAAGATATTTTTTTGTCATTATTTTCCTGATTAATTTCTTGCTCCTGGTTATTGGTCCTATTAACATTATTGCATAAAATAGTATCCATTTCCATTGATGAGCCAATACAACTATTTGGTTTACAGTCATTATTAGCTTGTAAATGTCCTTTGAAAGAAAAATTGGACCGTGTACTGTTACCAATGTATACTTCTTCTGATTTATCATAGATACTTTCAGAGAGACATATACGTTCAGAGTCAAAATCATTGTGACATACATCTTGGGTAGTATCGTGGTCTGCTTCGTTGTCTGAATTTATTGATTTTTCTTCATTTTCTTCGTCATCGCTTTCACAAAAATTCAATAAGGCTTTGACACGAACGGGCTGAAGCTTTGGACGCGTGTGCAATCCACCAGCACCAAAACTTGACCGAGCAGAGTGATCTTCCATTCTTGACAATTTTCTAAATAATAATTTCAAATAATTTGCAATCTAAAAATATGCAAATTTGAAATAATAGGATAAAAGTATAAATAGGATAAATAATATACTTGTCAACTACCGAATGATTTCACTCTAACGATAAAAGTATAATGTTCTGTTGTTTGTTTAAAAACACCATTATATATGTGCACTTAACAATATTCCTCATGTAACACCATAGAAACGTCAATTTTCTTTCAGTTTCTTTAATGTAAGAGAAAAAATCAAAACGCGGCATGGATAAAATACATAAACGCGCGCGCGTATAAAAATAGCTAATTAATTGAAACCGTAAGAAATGATTATATTAAATGATACATTATTATTAATCCTTGTATTATCTATATTTTCAAATACAAACTGTTTCTCTTACTTTCTACCGGTTACTATACGATTTATTACGCCATCATTATTTAAATTCTCGGGACAAATTCTGATTGGTTGGTATTAAGGCACAATACTTCTTCTATTATGCATACGAAACGCGTCCAATTCAGATTAATAACCTACAAAAATATATGATCAAAACAAGAGATTTATTAAAAGATTAGTAGAAATCAAACTATAATATTAGAATTGTATATCTCATCAGGTACATAAAAATGTCTATTCTAAATGGCACATCAACAGAGCACTTTTATTTTCAGATAGAGTTTTTCTATTATGTAAAACTTTTAATTCTCAGTACAATAAGGTCAGGTCAACATAAAAAAATTCACAATCATTTTTAGAAACATTTCTTCTATTTTTCTATATAATTTTATTCATTGTAAATAATATTATATCCTTAGGTATATATAAATTATTATTTATTTTATTTCTTCTTCGATTAAATTTTGGAAAATTATCTAAAAATATTTTAATTATACACAATGATACAATTAAGAAAATGTTATTTGAAATAAGTTCAAAGATATTCCCAATGTCTCTCTTTTATATACATGATTTATAATCAAACAATTTAGTAAAGAGATGTAGAAAGTATAAAAGAAGATAAGTATAACAATAAATATCATTAGTTTGATATTCTTAACGGTACACATTATTATCTGATCTTTCTCTTTCAGACATTTTGAATGAATCATACGCACAAAGAAGTCTTTTCATCATGTTTCATTGTTTTATTTATTCGAAAATTAAATGAAAGTATGACTAACAAATTCTTTTATGCATTTACTCGATGTGATGTTGATGCCAAAAATGCTCCTCAAGTAATGGTCGATCTCCATAAGGAGGTCATACATAGGAACTACCTGGCAGCAGTCATAGTTATACAATGGGACTCATACGAACAATTACATTCTATCCATATTTCTTATCTTCCTTCTTATAATCTAGCAATTATCCTAAGTATGTTTTATCCCTTTTCTCGCATATAAATATGATTTTTTGTGTAAACGTAAATTATCGTACGATAAGTGAAATAAAAATGTCAATATCCTCCCTCCTCGTATTAATTCTGATTGATAGATTGCTCTATTGTCTCGTTCTCTCTTTCACTTTTTCTCTTTTTTTTTTCTCATTCTGTCTCTGTCTCTCTCTCTCTCTTTCTCTCTCTCTCTCTCTCACTCTTTCTCTCTTCTCCCTAACTTCTTTTTAGTACATAAATACTTCTTTATAGGTAAACTCTGAAAGCTTTGGGAGGTTTCTGTATCGTACAGTTCAAAAGATTAAGAAACAGCCTTCGTCGCGCCATCTTGCACAGATGTATGAAGAGAGATATAAAAAATAATATTTTATTTAAATTGTAGGGACAAAATTAGGAATTGCTTTATGAGTAATGAAAAATGATCTAAAGTATGTCAAAGTATTCTTAGCGTTTCCCATTATTATAATTAAGAGTTCGTAACGGCGGCGCTTTGAAGGTCGATGCAGATTGTTGCTGCATTTGATATGCCAATGGATGAATTTTAAAGCCATATAACCTGTAAATAGTACAAACTGTTAGGCTTATTTGAGCAAATGTCACGCAAATAAGAAATCAGTTTTTATAGTTTTTATAAATGTTATACCTGATGAATAATTTCATCATTTTCATAAGAAAAGAAAAATAAGAAAGTGAGCGATAAAAATTACCTAGGTACAAATTGATTTGTTGCACGTTTTGGTCTGTATTCTGGGTGAACCATGAACAGCATATGTGGAAATCCTGTACCAAAATATGCACCATCGGTATGATGGTGTCTAGAACTTTTAGGTGTATAAACATCCATACACTTAGGACAATAACTCTTAACCATTGCTTCTCCTGGAACGTCACTCAAACCCAGAGGTAACATTGGTTGAGACTCGCAATATACACGTGGACAATGACCAAAATCACCTGACTGATATTTCTCAATCATTTGAGCAATTCCTCGATTTGTTAGGATGTAACGTGCATGAATAAGACCATAAAGCATTTCTGCAGCTTGTTCGATCAGATCTGATTGATTTGGATTGTCATCTAAATCGTCATCTACTATAAATAAAAAGCAGTTATCAGAACTAATGTACAATAGTATATTTCAAATGAATGCAAGGAACTTAGCACAACGGGTTCACCTACGAGGCTCGAGATCTAATATCATATCTAATGCTTGACGGTAGTGCGGCACTTGTTCATTCAACCCTGTCAAATTAAATTTGTCCTGGATATAGTCTTCGTCGACCTGAAAGAATTGAATAAATACACGTATGCATATGTATACATATATACATTATGGATATGATGCACTTAACGATAATACAAAATATTAAATAATATAATTCTAAATAAGAATAATACTATTGAAATGAAGAAAGATATATGGAATAATAATTGAGATATGATAGGCCATAGCAATATTACATTTTTCCTGAAGTTAGAAATATAAGTAAATATCCATTATTCTTATTTCCAAGCGCATCAAGCGATGATTACTATGATGCCAAGGATAATGAGAATATATTTAGATTTGGTTAAAGATTTATTATTGCTTCATTGACAGATTGCTGAAGAATAACTAATTGTGAAGAGGAACAGAGATAGATAGATATTTGACTTACCTCACAAAAAAATTCATTGCCTCTGAGACCACAGAACCACGATATCCAAGATACCTCCTCGGAGCTGCTCATTTTTCTGCGGAGGAAAAAATAGAAGAAAACTATTCTTTATTAATTTAGTTAACTAAGAGGCTGCCGCCGCTACCACCGTCACGTTAATCAAGTCTAGAGAGCGCGTGTGTAATGCGTGAATATGCGCGTGTGCGCGAGAGTCGCAGATCGCATCTTTACAAATACGTGTGCATGTTTACCCTTGTGTGTGCAGGCGCGCGTGCACGCGCGCACGCGCGTACGAGAACGAGAGAGAGAGAAAGAGAAAGAGAGAAGGTTGTATAATACAATAGACAGATACACCACACACGTGGAATAATTCCATGTATACGTACATATATATGTATGCAAAATGTATGCACGTGTATCATATGCAGCGTATGTACATAGATATATACGTATGTGTATCACATTTGTGCTTAGTGGCCGTTTGGCAATTGGTTAGAAAGACGCGAATAGGTGCAGAGGGAGCAATGGAGTTTTGGCTTTTACTAAGCAAGATGCCCGACATTACGGCCTCTCCGCGGCTTCACCTACATTGGCGTGGTCATCGCTGCTTCGTCAACTGATTTTCAAGTACGACGTATGATCCGACACGACCAGGAAGCACATTACTCGAAAAAAGCCTTGTAGGACCGAACGGCCCAAAGTAAACCCAAAAATAAACAGCCCTTACGGCTTACCTTTTGGTGCTTTGATTAGCCACGCTTGCTCGTCGGAACGATGTAGATGGCGCTATTGTCCTTCCTAATTTCTTCCTTAATACCAACCTTATATTTAACATTATCATTAGGAAGTATTCGTTTCCCCTCTTATAATATCATTTCAAATATCAACTGATGTAACTTTTTATAATACACGTCATATCTGTCTGTATTTAAAAGCAATATCAAAATCCGCGCATTTATACAAAATCAAAGGAGTATTATAAATTATATATAAATTATCATCCTTTCAATGTTTAATTAATCAAACACAAATCTTATTATATTTCTATTAAGTTTTTTTTATTAGAAAATAAATTTTTAGTATGACTAACAAATAATTCTCTGTAACGTATTTACTTTATCCTATACACTTGTCAACTATACTTTTACACAAATGGGCAACCTTAATACGAAAGTCATACAAAAGAACTATTTGACAATATCATAATTATACTTTAATATAATGGTCACACGAATGAACGATTAAATTCTATCTAAATTTTTAATTGAGATTAATAAGCTGACTGATTACTCTGAATCACAGCATTCTGTAAAGAAATATTAGAAAATACATAAAAAATAATATTTCACTAGGAAATATTATTTTTAATTCTTATTAGACAATAAGAAATTATTTAGAATATGTTAAAGCTTTCTTAACATTTCCTATTTTTCTCATCTTTAAAAGCTTCTAACAGTGTTGCAATGGTTGACACAGACTGTTGCAGAATCCAATATTCTAGTGCATGAACTTGATAGCCATATAATCTGTGAATGGTACAAATTGTTGTAAAGTAAATGCAACATTAATTACAATATGAATTGTTTCAAGTCAAATTTGCTACTTGTTGATAGTATGGTACTTGCTGACTTAACTCTGTTAAATTAAATTTATTTCTTATGTTATCTTCATCAATCTGAAACAATTTATTTCATTATATGCATAACTTAATTAACATTTTTATTAAAATTACATACATTTATTATCGTTAAATGTTAAATGAAACCAAATATCTATAATTTGTATGCTTTAATTTTGAGCATAAAAGAATGAACAAAGGCTGACAGATACTTGACTTACCTGGCAAAAGAACTTGTTTCCTTTAACGACGCAAAAGCACGATATAAAAGACATCATACCTTCGAAACTGCTCATTTCTCTGCGAAGAAAAACATCGATAAAATGTATTTAATTATTTATCAGTCTCGTAGAACCTCGTCGTTGTATTGGACGACATGTCTACATAAAGAGAATGTATACGTAACACGCAAATGCATCTGTATGTATAATACGGATACATATTAATAAATGAATACATTTACACACAATACACAACACAATCGTTGTTATTAATTGTTTTGGATACTATTTTCTCGATGAGATATAAACAATAATGAATAGCATCGTATTGTAAGTATATATCTAATATATATTAGATATGTATAAAAGTATGTGATTTGAGAGGTTAAACGTCTAACCTGAAAATTTTCGTTTTAGTGTTAATTTAAACTTTTTTATTTGATAATAATGTTAATAATAAAATTTTGAGATCTTGTACTTATCTATTTTATCTTGAATTGGAATAAAGACTTTTTCGATTTACTCTATCATTGATTTTTAATCGTGATTGTACCGATAAGCATGAGAGTGTATAATTGATAATGCTACTATATGTACAAGTAATTGTAAACAATTATCTTTTGGGTTAAGCTAGGTAGTTGTAAGAATGAGTGATCAACTAGATATATATAGATATATATGTCTCTTATCATACCAGTACATAAATATGAAAATTTACTTTCACTTCTAAAAGATACTACAAGCAGTTATGGTAAATATAAATTTAGCATCGTTTACAATTAATCACACATCATATTGTAAATATTTTTCTAGATGCATATGTGGTATTGGTTTGGAGAAGACCTGGGTACATTCTTGTTTCCAGGGTACAACATTTCAACTGCTAGTACTTTTATCTCTACTTGTATAGGTTTAATTAGTCTTGTAATATTATACGAGGCTATGAAAGTATCTCAAATTAAATTGGAACAGATAGCGATATTCAAATCAAAATCTATTTCTAGATCTTCAGAGAATTCTTCTTTATTGTATAAAATATCGCCAAGATCATTTGCCTCTTTTTCTTCTAGAAATTGGTATTACATTGGATAATAATAATTCTTATAATAAATAATCCTTGCAGTAAATCTTTCTAATGAAAGAATGTAATCTCAAGCTAATGATTAACATGATTATTTACTATTATCAGTGCAAGCTGCAGCGAATGGATATTACAAGTACTTCATTGGTTTATTCATACTGCTCTTGGTTATATTCTTATGATGGCAGTTATGACATTCAATGTATATATTAGTATTGTTCTTGTCATCGGAAGCTGTTTAGGATACTGGATATTTGGTCCTCTATTGATAGAATTAAATATGAATCGGTTTCAAGAAAGAGAAAAGATCATTAAGTGCGACAGTGAATGCACAGGTAAATAATAGTCTCTCTTGCTCAGCAATGGATGAAAATCTTTGTATCTGTGATTTTCGTAGATAGTATTCCCAACCAAGAAAGACGTGAGTCCACTGTTTCTGTCATCGCTGAACAATTAGTATTGGAAGCAACAGTAGAGATTCATGTGCCATGAGATGTCTAAGAAGACGGATTTCGTCTATACTTTTTATAATTGATATCATTATTCTAGGAAATATGTGTTTGTGCCTACAATCGAGTACAACGAAAAATTACAATATAACAAATAAGCGAATAAAATCATGGAAAGTAATAAAATGATAAGTAATTATTTTTATGACGCCCTACATTAAGCAACCATTAGCTCGATATTACTTGTGGCACAGTGCATATCATAGTAAAAAGGCGGACAAAGGGAAAACAAATCAATTGTATATAAGTTATTTAATTAAAAACTAATCTGTTATAAGAATGCTCCAAAAAATGATCATAGCTAGAACTATTTAGAAAGTAAAAGCAATAATCTTGTATAAGTAAGAAATTAATATTATATTACAACACACTCTTAAGATATATTTATTTTAAATATTTGTCTGTTTATAATAATATTTATTTAATCTGTTTGAATTTGTTTTTTTTTTATAATTTTAATAATTGTAACTTTTTCAAGAAATATTCTCTTATTTTGTAATTATATAATTTGTCTGTTAGGTATGTAAATTATTCTTTTCTATAGCTGTTGTTATATAGGATACCATTTAAGTGACAGATGTTTAAAATGGGTGCTAATTACATACATTTTGTAAATGATATGTAGATAATTGATCTTTTGAAAGGCAAATAATTATATTATGCATATTGATCTAGGAATGAAAATAACTAACATTACGTTGATGGTAACTTTTATAAAATACATTTTTCAAATATTTATAATAATTTAATCTTAGGATATAAAATCTAGATATGTACATTATTGAACCATGTAAATGATTTGTAGCTTTATTATTAAAGAAATAGAAATATGACTCGGATAAAACTTTTCTTATACAAATTTGTGTTCAATTATAGAATGTGTTTTATCGAATTAATAATGAATAAAAGAAGGAATGAATAATAAGAACAGTAGCAGTGCGTGACTCTTTCAGTCTAGTGTATGCACCTTGTCAATACAGTCAGTAATATCATAGGAGCCAAGGTAAACAATTTATCCAAGATACTTTATTAATTCTATTTAAATCTAGTTACGATTTGATCTTTTATTTAAAAAACTATCGCTAATATCGTTGATATTTATATTTACAGATGCACAAGTCTAACTTAATCATGATTCTAATGATTTTATGTAAGTAAATAAACTATCAAAGTTAAAAACATCAAATTCATTGATACGCTGCCTTCTTTTTAGTACCACTTACTTTTGGCCACTTTGGTTATAAAAAACGAGGTAAACTTTAAGTTTATAATAACGTTTTTATTATAACGACTTTTTCTAAATTGATCATACAACATAGATCAATACACGTGGGCACAACGATTTAAATCATGTGCTGGAAAATTGCAGTCTCCAATAGCATTGTCATCTTCTAAATCTATCCCGATGGCTTTACCTGCCTTGGAAATGATTGGATTTCACGATTTGCTTCCACTTCCTGTTACGATAGAAAATAATGGCCACTCTGGTAAGTATATAAATATATAGTAATTAAAAGCTATCAAGAAATATATAAATATTTTTTCTAGTCACTTTAAATATTAACCATAATGAATCGAGAAACCAGTCAGAAATACCTTACGTATTTGGAGCTACACTGAAGAAAGGCCAAATATATGAAATGGAAAGTTTACATTTTCATTGGGGTGCGAAAAATAATAGAGGGTCTGAACATACATTCAATAATGTCAGGTATTAGATACAGTAAAAATTGTACCGGCCTTTCTTTTCTTTCATTTATAACTATATTATCAATATTATTGCAGATTCCCAATGGAAATGCATATAATTCACAAAAATGCAGCTTATTCTAATTTGTCTCATGCCCTGAATGATCAGAATGGTGGTGTTAGTGTATTAGCAATATTTTTTCAAGTAAGGAAAATTTATTGACATCATTTTTTATAGCAGAAACGATTATATTTGATCGTAAAACTATCTCTAGTTACAGGAACAAGACAATGAAAATCTCAAACCCATATTAAATATCTTAAGTGATGTAAAATGGGTAAACAAAAAAATTTCCATGAACAGTACAATTACTCTGTCTTCTTTATTACCAACAAATACAGATACTTATTACACGTATAAAGGATCGTTAACGACACCACCATGCAGCGAAGCAATAACTTGGATTATTTTTTCAACGCCAGTAAAAATTTCATTTCAGCAGGTATAATACTATGTTAATTAATTTCTTGTTTATTTCTCTCCTATTCGTTTTTTCTCGTTTTAAAAATAATAATTTAAATAACCTGTTATTTAATTTTATTCCATCAGATGAATAAATTTAGGAAATTATCGAATGGAAAAGACATGCTTGCTGATAATTATAGACAATTACAAAATATTGAACTGAGAAAAGTATTTGTTAGACGGCTTGATCCGCTTTCTGTATTGAATTACAATATGTCAAATATTAACTTTACGGATTCTAAATTTTGGTTGTGGCATTGAAAAATATTATTATTATTACAAGTGTAACTAGCAATGAGAACAAGTTATTAGCACTTATAAAATGTTAGCAAGACTTGTCGACCGTTAATTGACATACTTTTTCTAATTGATTTAAAATTTCTGTTAACTGTTTTTCAACTTCTTGTAAACTTTTCATTACCTTAAGATTTTCTGAATATATATCTTTAACTTTTTTGATAATTCCTTGTAATATTAATTTAGCACTGCCTAGCAATGCTTTTTTCGACTTTACACGATCTTCTTGGCAATAAGACGAACAACGTAAATACGTTTGAGATAATTTATAGCACAATTGCAAAACAGATAGAGTTGTATCCTCGCTCTGGTACCATTTCGGGTCTGAAACAGCAGCACGATATGCCTTCTGCAAATATTGTGCAGCTTTTTGATCATCAACGTCCGTTTTTTTAAGCAGCGTTAGTTCTGAATATAATCTCCAAAGATCCGAATTATTAAATGTATTTTTAGATGTAATTCTGCCGAATAATTGAAGTGTCGGTATAAGTAACGAATCTCTACATAATTTGCCATCGGCATCTTCAATGTTCTTTCCAATAGCATTCGTTAATATTTCTAAAATCTGAATATCTAAATGCTCGTTTTTTAAGTCTAAAATGCGATTGTAACATCTTATTACCTGCAATGAAAGCGCGAATATTATATTAATATTTAACTATATATTTTATACTATAATTAGATTAATAATAATAATAATAATAATAATAATACTTCTAAAAACTGTCCCAAATCGATGGAAACGACCATCAAATTATCCCAAACTTCCCAACGATCGTGATTGCACTTGATCGCCTCGTAAAGAACTTTCCATGCTTTGTATTTATCACCTAATTTTATATACGCCTTTGCTAAATTGTTCCATGCCTCAAAAGTCTGAAATTAATGTTAAAGAATGTTATATGTTTAATAGAACTCATTGTTTAAGTCAGATGTAAATAATGAAATTGACAAACCGTTTGTTCTAAAGCACAATATCGTCGATATGCCATTGCTGCTAGTTTCCAATTCTCCGTTTGTAATCCTGCATAGCCAAGTCTCAACCATACATTCTCTTGGATATTATTTAATTCTACTGACAACTTTAAGTGTGGTATAGCTTGGGCATACTAGAAAGAAATTAATAAATAATTTAATAGTAGAGCTAATTTTGTAGAAAAATAGAGATTCTCTATTCGTACATACGTACGTCTTTTTGCGTAAAATAAAAAAATCCCCAATGTTTTTGTACACGACTACTTTTCTCCTCTGATAATTTCCATGCTGTTTCATAATGTTTTACGTCACCAGTTGCATCTCCCAACAAACACCATAATTTAATAGATTCTTTTTTAGCAATTTCTTGGCGTATAATTTCTGCAGCCTATGTAAAAGTTAAAATAGAAATTTTCATTAGAATCATTCAAAATACTACATATCATTTTAAAATATTATTTTTTTTTACAGATTATGTTCGATGTAAGTGTATATAAATTAGAGAAAATCCTACTTTTTGTTTTAATTCCAAAATGTTATAACAAGCTATAACATCTTCCCAAAGTTTCAACTTGATAAACAAGTCTAAAGCCCCTTTTACTAACCCAAGACTAAGCATAAGATTAGCTAACATTTTTTCCAACATCCACATAGGCTTCATTCCGCTGGCAAAAAATATGTCCAGTCTTTCCGCGACCGGGACTTTACAATTGTTAATTTCTTGTAATAAATATTCAGCTTGTAGCATAGACCGTTCTATGGTTCTTTTATCATTAGCTTCGTACATGCATCGACGACAAAGAGCTGTCATTTTTAGCGACCAATTTTTTGTATTATCGATTACTTTCTGTAAGGAAAGAAATTTGTCTTTTTATTCTCCATGCATGTAACTGCACGAAATGACCTTTAAAAAAAGACTATTTTATTATACTCACAGTTACGTATGGATTAATTTCTTCATCAGTAAGTTTATCTCTTGGCTGAGATAATTGCAGCTGGGTACTATGAACCAAAGAAAATATTATTTTAATATATATATGTATATAGTAGATATATATTATTATTGAGAAACGATTCATTCTTATTAAAATTTGTTAAGATAGAGAAGAAAAGAGAAAATTCTTAGATAATATCCTTACTGTCTCGCTAAAACAATGGCTTCTTCCAATGCTCCTAATTTAGTTTCATCCTGACAATTAGAAAATTCTATACGTTCTAGTCTTATTTCGTCGTTTAAATCTAAAGACTTTGGTAAGTTTTTACAAGATCTTGTCTCAAATACATCATCTTTATTCGTAGTGATTTTTAAAAATAATTGAGCCGTCTCTTTTTCTTGATATTTAGTTCGTTTACCCATAGCACCTTGTAATTCCATTTTGACTTGAGCAATTTCTTCAGTTCGTGCCAAATATTTTTCTGAATGTTCTATTTTTTTATAATAGAAATAAAACTGTGCAACTTCAAGATTAAACAAAGCTCGAGAGAAAGTAGATTGTAAAATATGTAAAGTATCGATATTAGCGATTAACGTTTCTGTTTCTTCAAATATCGTCCCTGAAGTTTCCTCTAATATAAACTGATGCATCAGATTGGTTCTAAATAACCACCACATGCAGCTTTGATATTTTTTTTGCATATACTCGTTGGAAAATATTATTTTAGAAAGATAAAGAAACTCTGGTTTCTTAACGTTTTCATTACATTCATCATGTAAGGATAAATACTTTAGTGCTTCTTCTCTTTTAACTGATAATAATTCAATTCCTTTACCATTCGTAATCGGACCTGTCCAATTGCATTGAACAAAATAAAACAAACTTGCAATACTTAAGTATAACCATTCATCGTTATCTGCTCTATTCATTTCTATTTCCTTGTATATAATATCTTGTAAATGATTGTTATTATTAAGTAACTCGGATAATCTGGTTGTTGCTATTTCAATAGTTACATCTTCGTATTCTCCTCCTAATATTCTGTTAACGATAACTGCATCACATTCTAAGAGAAAAATGATACATAAATTTTTGTACAATAAACAAATAAATATTTATAATAAATAAGTTATCAAATTCTTTTACCTTTGTCGATGACATTTGTCAAAAGTTGTGTTTCTATTTTTTCACTTATCTTTTCTCTTGGTTCTTCCATTATTCTTTTATATATTTATCATTTATATATATGTCTGTGCAGTAAATTTACTTAATGATCAACAATATTGGTTATGTTTAAAAAACATACAGCGAGTGCACATGCTGGTTTAGCTATATTTTTAAACATGGCGATCTATGATCGATTAATCGGAAAATACATTCGATTAATCGATAATACAAGTTAAAAAATTGACCAATTTTGATTTTTTTGTATTCGCTCTCCCTAGTTGGTAGTAATGATCGAGCAGTAGGTCTTTAAGATTGGTTGAATTCATTTTTCAGTCCAAGTGGTCCGAAAATAAATTTTGAAAAATTGATTATTGAATAGTCATTTTCTTGAGTTGTCAAGTTGATCGTAGATGTCAAAGTTCAATTATGAATAAATTATAGAGTGAAGTGTTGTTCATTTGGTCATCCATGAAGGTACACAAAAGGTTTATTTATTTTAAAATAAATAATAACTTGATTAGTTATTAAAAGATAACTCCTAATTGACTAATCGTCAACTCGCCTAATCGTCAACTTGCCTAATTGTCAACTCGTCTAATTGATCATGGATGCCATCAATTCAGGATTCTCCGAATTGATTTCATCTTATAAACATTGGGTGCAATGTAATCCACAATTATTGGCTGACCTGGAGAGTACAGTAAGATGTTTTTCTTACTTTACAGCTGGTATTAAATTTGTCTATTTATATTTACCTTTCTTCTTAGAACATTTTTATTTTCTAATAAATCTTTTCTCGTAGGTCGATATAACAATTCTACATTAGCATCAGAACTTATTTATTCTATACCAAATTTAATTGAATTGTTTAATGATTTATTGATATCCAGTGGCAAATATGTGAATTTGAAGATACCAAAATTACAATTAAAAATAAATATCTGGTTAACAGTGTTAGAGTATACGGAAGCTTTATTCGAAGTATCTGCACATAGAATTTGGGGAAAGACAGGAAAATGGCTTGTTATTGCGTTTATACAAATTTTTAAGTAAGTCACTCATCCTAGTTTCATTGCAATCAATTATTGCTATTTGATATTAAAGTTTTTATTTCGTCTTTTTTATTTGCTTATAGGGCTGTAATGAGATTGTGTTTGATACATGTCTACAAGGAAAATGTAATTAAAAGTCCTTCCATTAAGCCGCTTAATAAAAAAAAAATAAATCAAGTATACAACAAAGATATTAAAATGAAAGAAGGATTTCAATTGAAACGAAGTGGTATTGTAGTTAGGAGTATTAAAACCTCTAGGTCTATAGAAACAAGAGTTTGGACACCAATATCATCTATGAGAGATGAAAACGAGAACGTTGATAATGCTTTTGTATCTAAACGAATGTTAATATTGGCAGAGGTTTGTTTAAACTACGATATATCTAATGTTTTTTATTGTCAGACATATATTTTATTATATTTTACAATTTTTTTTCATTTCCTCTTCTTTCTTCTTTTCAGACTCTTTATATAATAAAACCATTGTTTCATCTTGGTTGTTTATCTGCAACTGGAAAAACGAATTGGCAACCATGGTTTTTGTCTTTAATCATTGATTTATCTAGGTAGCAAAGAAATTTTTATTTTTATTTCAAAATATTTATACGAAAGAAGAAGTAGAAGAAGATTCAAAGTGTTAAATAATATTTTTCTCAGTTTACAGTTATTTAGTCGTTATGGAAAAGCAGCTGCGCTTAACAAAGAAGAATGGAACGAAATTTATCAAAGAAAATTAAGTATACTATTATATATTTTGCGTTCCCCTTTTTATGATACTTACAGTCGTATTAAAATATTAACAATGCTGAACATTTTGTCTAAAAGAGTACCTTTGGCTAAATTTTTAGCAGAACCGATAGCAAAATATTTACCACATTGGCAACAGATGTATTTTTATATGTGGTCACGTTAACAAATATCCACATTCCCATTGCATAAGAAATCGAAAAGTCATATAAAGTGCCTTACAATATTGAAATATTTCTTCCAAAATATTAGTCAATCAAATTGTATATCAAGCAAGATCTATTACGATTATAAATTGACTGCTCTGCATTTTGTATATTGAAAATATACTACAGAATAAGATTCAATTAAGACACTCCAATTTTATTTTTGTACTATTTTTGCGAGTTGGCTTTAGTTATCCTAAGCTGAATGACATTTCCAGGCAACAGGCTATCGATATGAAGAAGGATAGAGAAAGAAATTTCGATGAGAAGTTGTTAATTTTACGCGTGCTTTTATACTTGAGCGGAAAGATATTAGTATACTAGCCAGAGAGCTTTCATCGTGTTATTACAGTTTAGTTTAGTTTCTCATTTAACAACCAAGAGTAATGTTTAACACTGTATATTAATTCTCTTTAATATACGAATACGGTAGAGGTGTAGTCTATAATTCAATTAAGAAGGAAGATTTGGTTATTGACAAATTTGCGTTTTATATTTATATATATTTATTCATTTTATTTGTAAATATTTTAATATCTATCATTTAATATTATATGTATCAATCGTATATATATATCTATAAATATGTATATGTATGTATAGATATATATATATATACATATATAATATAATATATACATATATATATATTAATATATAGATATATATATGTATATAATATATAGATATATATATGTATATAATATATATGTATGTATCAATAGCGTCTATTTCTTTTAGCATAACTTATGTAAAATTTGATTTATAAATTTTATTTTTATATTAAGTATATTTAAATGGTGTGATCGTGTAAATTACAGGGTAATAAAATAAAATGAATATTATATGAAGAGCCTGTTTTCCATGGAAAGTAATGATTCTTATGGATGATCATTATACGTAGCCATTAAATATATAGTATAATTGCATATTTGAAAGCTGGTTGTTAGTCGCGTATTTTATCAAAATACTTTTGGTAACGTAAAGTCGCACTCCTCACATCTGTTTAAAACAATCAATGAAAAATAATAAAAGATTAGATATATATAAGAATAAATTTGATAGCAAAATGAAAAATAATCAAATTCCATTGACAAACGTTAAAGAAAATAATTTTGTTTAGTGGAACGTACAAGGACTATATAGCATGATAGATATATTTCCAGATCATTCATTAGAATTCATTAGAAATGTTTATCTCATAAGATCAATTTTGGGATGAATATTACAAAATATATGTGGGCTACTTTTTAAATAACAATATATATTAAAATATAGACACTAAGCCTTGAAGAAGAGGAAACTCCGCTACAATTTTATTTACATTGTTCTATGATACATAATATCAAATTAGGAAATATGTACTGAAGAAAATAATAATCTTTCATAAATTACACAGTACTAAGCAAGATAATGTTTCTTTTTCTCAGAATTCTTGCTTTACTATATATATTAATATATTAATAATAATAAATATACAGTTTTTCATAAATAACAAATATAGAATATTATATACAAGCGGAATAAATAAAAAAAAAATCTAATAAAAAATATGAGTTATTAATATCTTGTTGGTATCGGATTGTACAATTTCCTATTTACCGATTAAATATATAATTTGCATTTTTCTCCGTCTTTGGTTCATAAAGTATGAGAATATCTTACATTCATATGCATGTATTTATATATCTATATAAATATATATTGTCAACATTAAATAAAATTAATTCATATCGTGTGACGTAATTCATGTAATACATAGATTGTGATAAATAAACTATACGTATCTTAATCGTATATCCATTCTATATGTAAAAAATATCAAGAATTAAAAAAAAATCTTTTATATGTTTAGTCTATAAATAGACAAAATGAATAATAATATAAGTACATAAGAAATATATCTAACGTCTGTGAGTATAACTATAGTCATAGATATTACAAAAAGATAAATTCATTAGAAGCGATAAGATTCATCACAGCATAAGCTAATATCAATTATATATATACATATATATATATATATAATTAATATGTATTAATACTATTGCAAAACTGTTATTAAATCGTATTTAATTATTATCGTTTAAAAAGAAATGTTTTGTAATAAAAATATGCTGAAATTATGCAAAAATTTCATTTTGCATACCAAGATGTTCCAAAAAAATGCCCATCGGTGTTCGTGTCAACCCAATGCCTTCAATTTTATTAACGATTTTGTTTTTTGTATTCCTTGATCTCAAAGAAGCATGTACAAATATAACTGTAAGAAATGATCAATCAATTATTAGTCAATATTATAGAACCTATCGAAACGATTAAACTTACCTGAAAATGGTAACAGAATGCCAAGTAGAAAAACAAGGAGAGATCCTAAGGTGTAAGTAGCAAAACATGCTGCTAATATTATTCCAATTACACCTACACCTGGATATTGCTGCTTAAATTGATGTATTAATCTTCCTTCCGTTGACACATAAGCAAAACCTCCTAAAATTATTATCATTGCTAACATTCCAACGAACATTTTGACGGGATGAATTAACCTGCAAAAACAATGTTTACAATATTGTACTATAACATTAATTTTAACGGTTATTATAAACATATGTGCATATGTATATGTTTACCTTTATGCATAATGTATATATAAATATACATATACATAAAAGTATACGTACATACTATATATTTTATACAGAAATAAATCTAATTTTGGCACTTACCCTACGATGAGAAAAATAATCACAGCCATGAACAAGTAATTTGTTTGATAATAAAGCATATTATTGACAACTCTGTGTCCCCATTTATCGAGATCTTTAAAATTTGGTATTTGAAAACGAGCAGATGCTAACAAAAAATCATCTAAACTCCGAAGAGGTGGCAATTCGAAATTAGTATTGATTTTAATTTTATCCATTTTAATTAATAACTTTACTCTTAAAAAACTTAGTAGATTAATAAGGTTTCACTCGATCTTACTACCTTCTTCTTACGTAGTTCAATATTTTTAGATGATGACGTTTGTCAGAAAAAATCAAGGGTGACAAATAGTACACAAGAGATATCTCACACTTACACTAGTTAACATCTATAGATGCTTTAGTGTCGCCCTCATGTACTCACTTGAAAACCCTAACTCTCTATTTTGATACTGATTGTCAAATAAATGTAAACCTTTTGTTAAAAGTTATTCTATTATACGTTCTTTATCAATTCTTTCTCCCTTTCCCATTTTAATATTTATTTATTAAATTGCTTCTTTTATTTGTAACCATTAAAAAAAAGTACATGCTTGTGACTTTCGTTTAAAAAATATCGTTAAGATTGCGCCACATGTCCCATTCTAATATTAATATCTCATGCAAATCTGCATTATTTTGTTTATAAAGAATGACCGGTAGAATTTAAATTGCTTTTTTTATTAAAACCTTTATTTTCTTCATTATTATTTATTTCCATTGACACGTGATAATTTTTTCTTGTTTTTATCTTCCATCTTTCTAATTGTAGGTTATGTCACATTTAAATTGTCTGCAATATTAAATTTATGAAGCTAAATTTTAGCTAATAATAATACAAACTTATCTAGTGGACAAAAATGAGAAACCAGAAAAGAGTATTTGTTAATTAAATATAATTAATACAATATTAATATCAGAAGATATGATGTCACAAGAAATTAGGAGAAGGGCATACATTTTTTTATTATATTATCAGAACAATACAAAATGATATTGTGTACCAGCAAAGAATATTTCAGTTTCCTAATTGAAATCTCTTAAAGTTGTAGATAGCATAAGGTATATTAATTTTATATATATATATATTTTTCTATACTTTGTATCCATAAGTTGTAGCATTTTCTAATTAAGTTTGGGTTATTCATTATTTAGCGATAAAGCCCAGAAAATCGCAAAGAATTAAGAAGAGAAGCTGTATACTTACCTTGTGCAATTTATAAACTTATGTAGAACATATATGCATATGTATATATAATAAACATAAATATATTAAATTTCCTAATATGTACAGAGAAGAATTGCAAATAAACAACTACAAAATAGAAAACATTGCCATTATTATAATTACTAATCCACAGTCAAGTTTTCACTAAATAATATAAATCGAGATCTTGACGATATATTGAAGATAAATATATAATATTAAAATTGTTGCGATAATAAAAATGACGTAAACTAGCATTGGAATGAAAAAGTATCATAATCAAATGTTGAAGATAGTATTAAAATAAATATTTAATATAATAATAAATATACTTTTAAATGAATATTAATAAATGATAAAAATATTACCTTTAAATGAAGAAGAAAATTCAATTGGAAGTTGATGATTCTGCTTGAAAAATTATGTAAAGGATTAATTGCTTTTCCAAGTTAATACCCAAATTTGGATGTATCGTTAGGATGAAGAAAATGAATAGTTGAGGCAAGGAGGGAAGTTAAAATAAAAAAGTATGATGAAAAGGGAAGAAGAGAAGTGGAAGAGGATGAAAGAAACAAAAGAAAAGCACCAGTGGGGATTGACGCATATTTCTCGAGTAGACAGGGATGTCCAAAAGACGCCACGGTACACCCCCGAGCACTCAATGATATACTCTATGTTTGAATATTTAGCTTCGAAAGATTTCCTGGTAACGCGTCGTCCCGGTCGAAGCACTGCGTAAGTTTCCCATTATGCGTGGGCAGATCTATTGGGCAGCCCTGGAGACGTCCCTCGTGCCCATCTTCGGTAGCGTCGCGTACGGTACGCGAACGTTATATCTGGCTTCGCAGCGCCTGCAAACCTCAGGCGCGAAGTAGCTACATACTGATCCACAACTCACCCTCGCGGTTGGTACATTATATTGCTCTTAGAATATCACACGATTTTTGGGTATAATATCCTTATAATATACAAAATATATTTCTAACTAAGAATATTTTCTTTTCAGAGATAAAAAAAGGAAACAATGTGCGACGACGAAGTAGCTGCCCTTGTCGTAGACAATGGATCCGGTATGTGTAAGGCTGGATTTGCGGGAGACGATGCACCAAGAGCTGTATTTCCCTCGATCGTCGGCCGACCTCGTCATCAGGGTGTGATGGTCGGCATGGGTCAAAAAGACAGCTACGTGGGCGACGAAGCGCAAAGCAAAAGGGGTATTCTTACTCTAAAATATCCGATAGAACACGGCATTATCACCAACTGGGATGATATGGAAAAAATCTGGCATCACACCTTCTACAACGAGCTTCGCGTTGCTCCAGAAGAACATCCCGTTCTTCTTACCGAAGCACCACTCAATCCTAAGGCTAATCGCGAAAAAATNAACGAGAAATCGTTCGCGATATCAAGGAAAAGCTTTGCTATGTTGCTTTGGACTTCGAACAAGAAATGGCTACCGCAGCAGCCAGTACATCCCTCGAGAAGAGCTACGAGTTGCCCGACGGACAGGTCATTACGATCGGTAACGAAAGGTTCCGTTGCCCAGAAGCCCTCTTCCAGCCTTCCTTCTTGGGTATGGAATCCTGTGGTATTCACGAGACCGTCTACAATTCCATCATGAAGTGCGACGTCGACATCCGTAAGGACCTCTACGCCAACACCGTCTTGTCCGGTGGTACTACCATGTATCCTGGTATCGCCGATCGTATGCAGAAGGAAATCACTGCCCTCGCACCCTCAACTATTAAGATCAAGATCATTGCACCTCCCGAGAGGAAATACTCCGTATGGATCGGTGGTTCGATCCTCGCTTCCCTATCTACCTTCCAACAGATGTGGATTTCGAAACAGGAGTACGACGAATCTGGCCCTGGCATCGTTCACCGCAAGTGCTTCTAAAGAAATTAATTCTATCGTTAATCCGTATCTTCCAAATCCATTTTCATATTTTTTCTTATTTTCCTTTCTTTTCTTTTCTCTTCTTTTTGCTTTTTTCTTTTTCTTTTTTCCTTTTCTTTGTCAATTACGACACATCTATATACTCGTAAACTTCGCCGTGTTCGGAATTTAAGCAGATAGGTTGTACAGGGGAAAAGAGGATACGACGAAGGAAAGAAGAGACCAGAATAAGGAAATATGATAAATTGGCAAAGAGAAAACAATTGATTGCCTTTATTGTACACATTTATCAGACTGTATTTTACTTTGTAGTTTATACAAATACGACTGTTTATTATGAATATTGATTTTTTCATAACACTCGAGATCGTTAAAAAGCGATCTTTTATCATCCTGCCACGAATATATGTTCTTTCGTATGGGCCACTTCGTTTTTATTTTATTTTTCTTTATTATAAACCATGTCTACATTAGAATGAATAATATTAAAATGTATACGATAATATAGCATAAAAACACTAGAAATTCGTCTGTTTGAAGTAAATTCTAATACTTTGTAATGATTTCAGAATAGATGATTTATTTCATCAATTCTTTTGCTTATTGCATAGACCTTTGAACATTAAATTAAAATTAGTTAGCTAAATGTTGGAGGGGGTATGTTGCCATTTGAATACCTGCAAACCAATCTCTCGCTAAAATATATTATTATAATACACATACCTTTCGACTTAATTAATATGACATGAACAATATATTTAAAAGTTTTTTTCGCATTGTTTAATTAATCACTCGAAAATCGTTATAAGTATTTACAAAAGAATATTCTTTTTATATAATTAGTAATCTAGGGTAGGTATATACTAACGAGTCCATATATGGTGCCTAGCTCTTAAATAATAGCACCCTCTGTTTTTTGGCGGCGCGGCCTCTCTGTCGATAAGTCTCGCAAAATTTTATATAAATTGTAGAAGAGAATAGAGAAGCGGTGACATCTAATTTTAAACGTGAGACAAAATTTAATAGAAAGCGTATTTCACAGATCTGTTTACATATTTAATAAATAAACAAAATATCTGTTGCATTTTAAAATATTTTCAACATCATCATAATTTTCTATATTTTGCTTAGTTTTTATTAAAGATAAAATCAAGGCATATTTCCAATAACAAAACAGATCGTTTTCTGTGATTGGTCGCTATATATGTGCGATTTAGAATTTGTAAACGTTGTTGTCATTCGTCTTTCTTCGCTATTGGCTGTCACCATAGTTGTGAGTATTGCGCGCGCATCGTGTGAGGTTTATTCATTGGTTGGGCGTACACGTTGCCTTCTACATAGATTATCTACGCATTACCAGGTAATTTGTTTATAATTGCATATTTCCTAATATTTATTATATTTTTTAATTAATAAGAAACGTACTTTCTTCATTATTATCGGTTATACATATTACACGCGTGCACGCACGCCACGCAAACTCACCACATACGCGTGTTTAAAGAATATAAGTTTGGTAATGCCAACCTTACTCTCTGTGCATTCTTATTACAGGTAAGAATATTTAGTATAGTATAAATGATGATATTGGTGGCTGCTCCAAATGCGTCCCATGTCTATTTAAATGAGTATTTTTTGAAGAAGAACTATTCTCATTTTTCTCTATCATATAATCTTATAAATGAGGGACATAGAAATCCATGGGATATGGGTCATATTAACCAATTTAATACTATATTGAAAAGAGAATTTTTTTCCTTTATAAATAAACCAGACAACCAGAGTATAAACTTTTTCTAGACAATAATTTATTACAGTCTACGTATTATTCTATAAAACTCTAATTTGAGAAATTTCTTGTTCCAGTACATTGAACTAATAGATTTAAAAATGGATGCAACTAAAGCCTCGGAGACTAACAAAGAGTTTATGGAAATAGAATTTAGTTCTTATTCACCCGAAGAACAAATGTCTGCATTTCTATATGTTGGAAAAGAACTTCCTCTTTATCAGCCAGACAATTTGATTGCCCCTAATTATTTTTCAGCAATTAATCTTACATGTATAGAGACATTAGCTGCAGATGAAAACAAGTCACTATTGCCCATCGAAATTATTTTGAAGGTAAGAACTTTTTAAGCTAAAATCAAACTATGTCATCTATCTATTTATAATACAATATATAAATATTGTAGACATTTGAAAGTAATCTTGTTCCGCATTATGAGACATTGATATTCGCATTGGCGGTATGTTGCAAGCAAGTTTGTAGCGAAAGTTTACGTCATGCCGCTTATGCGATAGTAGGAAAGATTTGTTCGTTGCCAGAACATTTTATCCTATTTATCAAATTTACATCTGAATTAAGTAAACGTAAAATTCCAATGCAACACTCTGCCAAGCCTAGCCATGGATGGGGTCATGGATTGCGTAAAACTGTTAATAATTGGTACCTTTCCAAGGAACCGTTAGAATTAGCTAAGTGTGTAACACGATGTAAAGGTAGACATGGATGGAAGCACAAGGATATTGTCAAACTCTCCCATCCACATCCTAATACACCAGGTAAGCCATAAGCCATTAACAAGCAACAGTGACAAATAGTGATTAAACAATACCTGTGTACTCTTTAAAATAGAAAAGGAAGTGATACTTAAGTACATAATACATGGTTTGGATAAAACTAAAAATTCCTTTGCCGATAATTCGGATGTACAAGAACTGATTGAATATGTCGAAATGGTCGAAAATTTCAAACATTGCAATGATATTGTTCAGGCAGCTGGTCTTCTAGAAAAATATAAATTAACGTTAGATCATGTCCCTGGTCACATGTTGAAATCTTCTGAGGTATGGGATGTACAAGTATTCTTATTTAAATTTTCTTTTTCTTTTTAAGAATAAATTATTGTCTTTGTAGATTTGGAATTCATTGATACCGTCAATGGATTTACATACACTTTTGAGTAATTTGCAAAGGATACATAATTTGGGATTATTGAAAGCAGATGCTCCAATCATTGACAAAATAATAGATGAGATTACTAATAAAGACAGATTAGCCTTCAGCAATATACATCCAATATTTATTTACATTACTTTACAAAATTACCGACAATCTGGAAAGTAAGATATACAGACGTATAGCATCTTGTCTACGCGCCGTATAACTTATAATGCTATTATTTTACATGTAGATTGATACTAAAACAATACATAGGTTTACACTAGGGTTGACGGTGATGGTTCTAGCCATCACTTTGATCAGCATGTCAAGTTATTAACGAGTAATGTATCTTTCAAAGGCCATTGTCATACGAGAAACGAAAAATGAAAGTACAAGCAAAGAAACCATATCGTCCTTCGCCAAGACCAAACTCTAAGATTATAACTGCATTACACCAAGCGTTCGATCTTTCAATTTTGGTAAGTTTTATAATATTGACTTGAATATAAACATATCTTATCTAATCTTAATATATTAGGTGTACAAATAAGTTCTCGCCGTTTTTATTAAAAAATTAGGCATTTAATGACTTTAACCGATATAAAATTGCTTGCTGAGTTACTCCTAATGTAAGTGAAAGTTTTTCTTGCGTTTGACACGAATCTTCAACCAATAATGCTTTCAATTCCGCATATTCGTACACTTTCGGTCTTCCGTTACGTACTTTGTCTTCACCGTCAAAGTCACCGTTCTTGAACTCCAAAATCCATCCATAACAATATCTTTCACTTAAGAAAACCTCGACATATTCTTTTACAAACAATCGATGCGCATTAGCTGCAAATTTCTTCAAATTAAAAAATTTAATCAAAAGTTCCCGCAAATGACGCTTATTTGTCTCCAAACTCGACATTTTCGAACGAAACAAAATATCTGATACTGATACAAAATCATTAATATATCAAGATTATGTTGTCGAGAGATATCCAACCCTACAATATGACATTTTACATCAGACAATTTTAACCATAAGTTAAATATAAAGCCATATTTTGTTAGACGGCGGAAACTTATTTGTACACCCAATATAAAATTAGTTTCTCGGTCTCGTTTAATGTTTTGTTTATATGTATATAAATATTTCACTCGTCAGCCGGTGTTTACATTCCATTGCATTGTTTTTATTCTATTAAACATCTCGTCGTCGTACTTGTAAACTCATTTATCCTTCGTGAATGTTCAGTACCTGCCGAATGTATTCGTA
>JACGTP010000073.1:205613-231061 GCA_023678845.1 Mischocyttarus mexicanus
GTATGTAAGTATGACGGTATATTAATTATTTTTTTCTATGAATTTCTATCCACAGAATCTTAAACCTACTGGTTTGCGTTATATGATAACGATTAATGCTAACAAAGTAATGTGGGAGTCTCATACGTGGCATAATGGAATTATGAATGGGGCAGAAGCTGGTTTCTTAATAGCGTATACGCTTTCTCGATGCGAGAAAAATACCATTTTTGCTGTATTTGACATGTTTGACGTTAATATTGTCAATTTGAATCAATCATTAGATTTTTTTTCGCTAATTAGCACATATCAGCCTATGTCAAATAAAAATATTCATTTAAGTACGCCTATTAAATGGGCCTCCAAAGAAAATGTTCAGTATGATGTATTTATTAACGTCGTGGACAATGTAGTAGACTACAACGAATCCGAAAAGGACTTTGAAGAATATAAAAAACAAATGAATCTTCCCCATGCAAAGTAAGAATCTATCTTTTGATTTTATCTATGTATGGGTGTTATGTACAATGTTTACTCTAACAAGAATTAATATGAAATATTTTTGTAGATTAATAAATTGCGTTGTTTGTTCTTCAAAGACGTACAAAGAGGATTTATACAACAAAAACATTTTGACAATTTATGGTTTTGATGCAACCGTGCCTATGGTTATACAAGCTTTTGCAAAGTCACTCTTTTGAAGAAAATAAGCTATACTCATGATGTAGCTTATTTGCTGCACTCACGATTTAACTCTATTTTCACGACTAAGAAATTAAACATTTTTAATTGGATGAAATATTGTTGGATAACAATTCTTACAAAGGTAAATCTCTATTAAAATCATTCATTTTCTATTTATATACGATTTTTCGTAATAATCTTACGTGTAACAAATTTTGTATCATTCATTCGATGAAAATGCTTTTTAAAATGGAGATAAATTTATAAAGAATTATGAAACAATAATGTTTCAATCTTATTAAGAAATGAAATTTCAGATAGAAATAGTATCCTAAAAATTAGACAGGAAAAACTGCGACAGGAGATTGTAAACGTATTTAACATTTATTACATTGCGTTAACTTTTCTATTATCGTTTCATTATAACATATTAATATTAAGTTAATCACGATGTATAATGCATTTTTCTAGCAGCTAAAGATCTTACACATTAAGTATAGAATCTAATAATACGTTTCTCCTTAAAATTTGGATAAAAATGCAGTTGAATTTTAGATAATTTTTTCTTTTTTAAAAAATAGGTACTTTGCAAGTACACGATGAAATTTTTTAATTCACGTGCTTAAAACTGTAGTTTCATTTTTCTCATAATTTTTATTACATATTATAAAAAAAAGGAAAAATAGAAAAAAAAAAAAAGAAAACAAAAGCTAACTCAATAAAAATACCAGAATAAGACTGGATGTATGATACAGTGTTAGTATCTAAAATAATCTATGGTGCATTTTTAACATATAACAAGGATATAAACAAAATATATTTACTTAAATTTGTTTGTGCTCGCTTATTTCTATTGGTTAGCGGTAAAGCTTTTTGTAATATCTTGAATAAGATATGTAGATTCAAGATGATAATCTTTAAAATGATATATGTGATGACGACTGGTACGCTTCTAAACATTTGAATAAGCATTAAAATGATATAAAGCATCGAAAATTAGCCCACTGTGATATGAATTTAGCTCCAAAGAATTTATATTTATATTAATATAATTTAACTATTAAATTTCATATTTGTCATATCTAAAGTAATTACAACTTAAATCCAAAATACTACATTACCCATATAATACTGTGATACGCAAAACATTGTCTAAACTAGAAAAGTAGATAAGCAAATTATCAGAGGCGTACCGTGTCTATTAATTTGTTGAGTAGTAATATCTATAAAAATGATTACTCATAATTTTCTTTATAATATAGAATAGAATACAACAATATTTTGATTGATCTTTATTGATCCTTGAATTACCAAGCTTAAATAAAATTAACATGTTTGACATTGTTAAAAAGTATAGCGTGGATGTATTCTCAGGTTCAAAAAAAAATTTAAATTAAGTGTCCAATATTAAAGCGTGATACTTATACCCCTTATTGGTAATTCACGAATCAAATGGTTAATTTGTTTTAACGAATCTATTTTAATACGAAAGAAAAATATGTGACATTTTGTCTATAAAAGTTATAAGAAGATTAATTTAATAATATTTATACAATTATATATTAACAGTCGACAAAAGCTCTAAAATATATGTAATATTTCAAAGATATTACATTTAATTCGTAACAATATTTATATTTGTTTAAATCGTGATACATCATTAAATGTTATTATTCATCCAAAATATGGAAAGAAATTTACATGCAGTTATCTAACGATGTGTTTGTATATATACACACATATACATATTGGTTAAATAAATTGACATGTTTTACGAACGTAATCCTTCGTTCATCCATTCTTTTATTTGAATTCATTAATATGAAATGGGATTAAATAAATAGTGTTTAAAGGATATTTATTGAAAAAATGTATTTATTTAGTACATATACGGTATTAATATATGACGCACTCTCACACTTACACGTTTTATCTGTATTGTACACAGTACTATATTTTTCCGTACAGTTTCTTTTTCATTTCCTCCTTCTTTTTCTCTTTTGGATATAATTACAAATTGTAAATATTTTTAAACTCAATCATACTCGCATACATTATTCTCCCATTGCATATTCGAAACACATCAGTTATATAAGATTGGCTTATGGAATAGACTTAAGAACAAACATATAAAACAATTAAAATAAACTAACAATACGCAGAGTCTTATCTAAGAACTTTTTAAATAAGTTCTCCATTAACGAAGTTTTTTTTATATATAAGTTAATTTTTTTCTTTTGTTTTTCTTTTCAGTAAAGAATATGATGGTGAACAGTAGTTGCTTCTTGTAAGAAACATGTATGATAGAGAGTCTATTAGCATTTTGATGATTCATTATAAATCACTGCATGTATATGCTATAAAGGACTTCGAAATTTTTATCATTAGACTCACAAGGAGAGTTCAGTAAATTCATACCTTGTTTTTGCTTAAAGTGGCACGTAACATATAGATCTTGATTAATACAATATTATGACAAATTGGTAGCTTTAAACTCTCTAGCGTTTTTAAGATATTGGGGATTAAAGTTTAAACAAATAGTTCAACACATATATGTACCAGTGTTTTGCCTCACTTAACACAAGCCGCCGGTAGCTAAGCGCAGGTAAGGGTGCAGACTCGTAACCGTGATGTCGTATGTTTAAGTCCGTCCGTCCATAATTTAATTTTTTTTTTATTTATATTATTTATTTATTTTCAAGTACGTTATGCCCTTACCAGCTTGGCTACCGACGGCTTGTATTTATTAAGGCAGTGCCCAGGTATATATTTGTGTTCAACTATTTGTTTAAACTTTAATGGCCAATATTTTAAAAACGATTAAGAGTTTGAGGCTACCAATTTGTACGATTTTGATTGTACTAATAAAGATCTATAAGTTGCATGCTATTTTAAGGAAAAACTAGGCACGAATTTGCCGAGCTCCCCTTGTCAGCTTCAATATTCATCCACCATGAAGACATAATCATCTGACACATATTAGTAGATCCTCTATGTATTCCTCGTTTGGGAAGTTGATTATTTCAGTCTAATTATGAACAAAGATGCTTCGTGAATTCTTGAAAGGTTATAGTTCATCTTTTAGATCATCTTCTTCGTTGACAGTTGGTGGTACACCACCACCTGCACCTTGATACAATTTAGCTATGATCGGTTGTACTATGTCCGATAATTCTTTCTTTTGTTTCTTATACTCTTCTGGATCTGTATCCTGATTATCTTCTAACCACTTGATCTTCTCATCGATTGCTTCCTCCATTTTCGCCTTGTCCGCATCGGTAACCTTAGAGCCAAGTTTCTCCTTATCAGATAGTTGATTTTTCAACGAATACGCGTAAGATTCGAGCTCGTTACGAGCCTCTACTCTTTCCTTTAGTTTCTTGTCATCATCAGCGAACTTTTCAGCGTCCTTAATCATTCTTTCGATATCGTCGGGCGTTAGTCTATTTTGATCATTGGTAATAATTATTTTCTCTCGATTTCCAGTGCCTTTATCCTCCGCAGAAACTTGTAGAATACCATTGGCATCGATTTCAAATGTAACTTCTATTTGAGGTATTCCTCGGGGAGCTGGTGGAATTCCAGTTAAATCAAATTTACCAAGAAGATGATTGTCTTTAGTCATAGGCCGCTCGCCTTCGTATACTTGAATCGTAACGGTGTGTTGGTTATCTGACGCGGTTGAGAAAATTTGAGATTTCTTCGTAGGAATAACGGTATTTCTGAAATTATGGAAAAATAATCAAAATTAATAAAAAAATAATCAATGAAAATAATTACGACAACTATTGTAATAGTTACCTTGGAATAAGCTTAGTCATGACACCTCCTACAGTTTCTATACCCATGGTGAGTGGATTAACATCCAAAAGAACGATTGCATCAGTGTCTTGTTCGCCCGAAAGAACACCAGCTTGGACCGCAGCACCGTACGCAACAGCTTCGTCAGGATTAATACCTCTTGAAGGTTCTTTACCACCAAAGAATTCTTTAACCAACTGTTGAACTTTGGGTATTCTGGTTGATCCTCCAACAAGGACAATTTCATGTACATCTTTTTTGCTCATATCAGAATCTTCCAATACTTTCTGTACAGGTTTAAGAGTACTACGGAAGAGATCCATATTCAGTTCTTCAAATTTAGCACGGGTTAAAGTTTCAGAGAAATCTTCTCCCTCGAAGAATGATTCAATTTCTATTCTCACCTAAGTATAATATAGTTATAATAAATACAAAGCACATGTATATATATATATAAATATGATATAAAATTGCGTTTACGTACTTGATGACTAGCGCTTAGTACTCTCTTAGCTTTTTCAACTTCACGACGAAGTTTTTGTACGGCTCTATTATCCTTTCGAATATCTTTACCCTTTTTCTTCTTATACAACTTGATAAAGTGATCCATAACGCGTTGATCAAAATCTTCCCCACCCAAGTGAGTATCACCATTGGTAGCAACAACTTCAAAGACACCATTGTCAATAGTTAATAAACTAACGTCAAAGGTACCACCTCCCAAATCAAAGACTAAGATATTTTTCTCTCCATCTTTCTTATCTAAGCCATAAGCGATAGCAGCAGCTGTTGGTTCATTGATAATTCTCATTACATTAAGTCCAGAAATGGTACCTGCATCTTTTGTGGCCTGTAATGCAAAAAGGGATAATTTATAGAAACATATGTTTATATACGGAATAGCCTTCTAATCTTTCTCTTAATTTCAATCATTTTCTTTTCCTTACTTGTCTTTGAGCGTCATTGAAATATGCTGGAACTGTTACAACAGCATGGGTAACTTTTTTTCCTAAATATGCTTCCGCAGTTTCTTTCATTTTACCCAATACCATGGCAGAAATTTCCTCGGGTGCAAATATCTTTCTACCCTGGCTAGTTTGAACTTCTATATGTGGCTTGTTATTCTTTTCCATAACTTTAAATGGGAAGAATTTAACATCGTGCTGCACCGTGGTATCCATCCATTCACGGCCGATTAAACGCTTAGCGTCAAAGATAGTATTTTCAGGATTTGTAGTTAATTGATTTTTGGCAGCATCCCCGATCAATCGTTCCCCATCACTTGTAAAAGCTACATAAGATGGTGTAATTCTATTTCCCTGATCGTTGGCAATGATTTCCACACGCCCATTTTTATATACGCCAACGCTACAAATATTCTTTATTGTAATAATGATATTTATTTTATTTTATAGAATTTCTTATGAATTGTACTAACCAAGAGTATGTAGTACCCAAATCAATCCCTATCACTGTCCCAATATCTTCTTTTTTATCCTTTTTTTCTTCTTTACCAAATGCAAAGGTTGTAAGTAACCCTAGCAATAGTAGAGCTTTTGCTCCTTTCATTTTGAATTTATTTATTTTAAATATTCTGAAAATTGAAATAAAATGATTATTCATTATATTCTCATATGTTATTATTTTTTTATACTAAGAAGGGTACGAGACAAGCGTGAGACAACTAAATTCTATGTCATTTTACAAGTTAATCAATAATTCAACTTATACGACGAATATAAAATAAGTGTACCATAATTAAAAATGCACAAATTTATGCCAGTCACTTGTCCATTTATTTAATATAAAAGATACGAAATACTCGAATACATTGACTAGTCAAAAATGACAGTGCCAATGACATTGACAGATCATTCGTTAAGTGTGTCAGATTCCAATAAGGTGGAACTTTTTTACCTTTAAATTACACAAATTCTTCTATGTATTATATACTAATATGTGTTTATAAAAGTAAATAAAGAAAAGTAAATGATGTAAATGAATATCGAAGCCTAATACACGCATGCATTCCATATAGAATATAACAGCGATACGTGGCACGAAAAAATGGGCAATTTCTTACTAAAATCGTATGTATTGACATAAAATTTTTAAAGTAGACAAATATTTCATTTTAACTAGAATACAAAATAAAGCGATTATTATTAAAAAACGTTTATATACCAATTGAATAAATAAGTATTGCTTTTTCCTTGACGATAGTACAATTGAACTAAGTCCCTCGAATAACACAAATTCACTCAAACAATTCGGAACCGACTGACTGGAAACTGAATCAGTGCGTTGATATTAACGGTAAGATTTCGTCGTGGCTCGCACCGATTGGTTAGAATTGCTACGTGATAAGAGAATAAAGTAAATTCATTGGTTCTCCTCTATACAGTTGGCTGACGTTTATAGGCCCACGTCATAACAGGATTTTCATTCCAGAAAATTCGGACGAATCGTGAGCATTTATTTTCGGTATTCTGATTGTAAATCTTTGTACAACTGTATCTAGTCATTTCCATGTAATGATGTAATCATTACAATATATTAATATCATCTATATTTATATAAATATATTTTCTTATATTATATATATGTACATAAATAAGAAAATATATATATCTTATATATATGTATATATTTATTATATTATTTATATATTATGTATAAGAAAAAAGAATATTAAGATCTGAAAACATCAATTCAAATAACATAGCAAATAACTGTTTTTAGTCGTCATTAAAGTTCATTGAATTATGGTTTAAATAGAATAATGATATACATACATATGTTATTGTATAACTTAATATAATGTAAAGTAATATACTTATCATTTGAACTAATCATTGAAATTTATTTTCAGAATTTGTTCTCAAGAAACATATATATATATATATATGTACATCCATTTACACGTTACTAATACATTTGATCTTGCTTGCAAAGATTCTACTGCAAAGTAATTCAAGTAATCTAAGCGCAATCACCATCATTAAATTACATAATCATACATACAAGAATTTTGTAAAATAATTAATATTTACATTTAGGCATTAACATATCTAAAATTAAGGGTGTAAAATATGTTATAATGCAATCTGCTCCTGCTCGTCTCATTGATAATAAGACTTCGTTTAGTACATCTTCCAAATTAATTGCACCATTTTGTGCACCATGATATAGCATTGCATATTCTCCTGAGACTTGGTAAACAAACATAGGATACTCTGGATGCGCATCTTTTGTATGTCTGATTACATCTAAGTAAGGTAATCCTGGTTTGACCATGATCATGTCTGCTCCTTCCGCTACATCTCTGGCCTATTAAAAAAAAAAAAGTTATTAATATAAAGTATGAATACTATAATAAAAATGATGATATTAGACTTACAGCAGCTCTAGCTGCTAATCCATTACTACCAGGTGGTAATTGGTAACATTTACGATTACCAAATTTTGGGGCTGACTGAGATGCATTTCTGAAAGGTCCATAAAATCCTGATGCAAACTTAACTGCATATGACAATACAGCAACTTTATTTCCCAATCCAGCAATAACTAATTGGTTTTTTATTGCACCTACTCTGCCATCCATCATATCGGATGGAGCAACTATTTGAGCACCTGTTGTATTACATTCAAATGAAAGAAATATAGATAAATGTTTATTTACTTTAACGATATATATGATTAAAGAAATAAATCAAACCAGCTTTTGCGTATGCGATTGCAATTTCAGAAATACGTTTAATGCTTGCACTGTTATCAATAGTTCCATCGTCATTTAAAATACCGCAATGACCGTGAATAGTATAAGGGCATAGACACACATCGCATGCTATTACTAAATTTGGAAACCATTGCCTTATCAATGGTACTGCTTGAACTATAGGATTTTCTTTACTGTCAGCATTGGAACCAATATGATCCTACAAAAGTAAATTTCTATCTGTATGATTGTTAAAGATAAATGACTATAAATTGAGAGTATTTACTTTCGCTAAATTTTTAGAGACTCCAAATAATAATATTGACTGTAATCCTTTAGAAATTAATGGTTGTAAATCTTCGTGTAATCGATTAATACCATAACGGTGCACTCCAGGCATACTTTCGATTGGCTCCTTGTCATTTTTATTATCCCTAGAAGTAAAATAATCAATGAAGAGAAATATTTTTTTATTACTATCCATAATAACTTTTTTTATAGATCAATCATTAAGATAACATAAATAACAAAATATTATGTAACACAAAAGTTATAGTATAATTATTGGATAATTTCATATGATTGATTAGATTTCAAAAAAAGGATACTATATGGAATTATTGTAGAATATTTTTCTGTTTAGAAATAGCACATTACATATAAAAAAAGACATTTTTACAATTATTCGAAAGAACAGGTTATGTAATAATACTTACGATATAAAAATCGGATACATAAGATTATTTACTGTTATTTCTACGTTTGGAGATTGCCATAGTCTTAAAACAGGATGAAAAATACCACTATGCAGCATATGTTTAGGATTAACTTGTGACATATTTTATGTATATGTATTATAATTTCTCGTCGTTCCAAATGTAGAAGTCATTCGAACATTACAAAACCACCTGCAAGGTTTATCTTTTTTTTATGAACCTTTTTTATCAACCTACTGCTCTTAAAGTTATAATTTCCTATCATAAAACATTTCAATATTGAACAAATATCTTACTTTCTCTTTAGGATGATATAATATATGAATATAATTTATATGCATGAAAGAAATTTTAATGAATCATTTGTCATATAACGATGTGTAAAATTAATAGACTTTTTTAAATAAACCGCGTAAACGGTACACGTGACAACAATTACCTCGATAATGATATCATCATGATAAACATGACGAAAGATAAACAACAAAATTTATCTATACTTATATATTTCTTATTTTTGTTATTACAAAGTATTTCTAAGCTAAATTCAACATTGGCACATATTCACTTTCTTACTGGCAAAATCTAATTGCAAGTAATATTTTACTAACTTTGTCGGTAAGTTCAAACGGTAAATACTACAGGGTAAGTTACCATCAAAGCTCGTGTTAGTTCTTCTATTATCCATTCTGTTAGACTAGTTAAATTGTTAGTTTCTACTAGTTTTATTTCTATTGAAGTGAAAACTTCTTTAGCCGCGTTAGATGATTTATGGTAAGGCAAAATCTTATGGGTTTGCGTCAGCAACATGCTAATGCGCGCGCAGCAGCCAGTATACGCGCATACACATATACACACCAACACATTGTATATATCTGATTGCATGTGTGTGTTATTTGAAAATTTCATGATTTATACAAAAGAAGCTGTGTTGGTTTTTGGTCAAAAGCCCCTTTGCGTGTGTAATCTGAAAAAATGTGAGAATGTGTGAAGTATTGTAGAACATTTTTTTGTAATTTTAATTTTAATTTTTTAATATTACAATCAGTTTGAAAATTCAAAATACAGTTTTAAGTTTTCACTTCTATCGGCAGTCGTCATGACTGCCTCCGATTTTTTTCTTTGCTAATATTTCTTTTATTTTTGAGAAGTTAGAAATCGATCTTAACCACAGAAAAATTTCTAGTCTTATTGAAAATTGCATTATTTATCGGTTTGTCAATATATTAGGTTGTCAAGTATGAAATGGAGCCAAAAAATGCACATAATTGAATTGAAATTTGCTCCATTCCATACTTGACAACCTAATATAATATAATGTCAAATCTATATAAGAGTGAGAGAGCAATGAGAACTTCGTCGTGTCTTCCCTTAAAAAGGACCGAGCATATAATTCTTCCTAAATGTTAGTTATAAGAACACGAGGTTTTTAGGCGGTTCGTACTGACAATGAGACCAATTTATCCAGGTTACTTCCCTGGTTAAGATGGAATCTTGGACGGACTGAATCCGACACTACCCCAGGAATACGGGCTTCGGGTGTCTATGAAGATTTTCCTCCTATCGTAAAAAAAATAAAAAAAAAAATAAACAAAGCTGCAGCCCATTTTTCCAGACATTTTAAGAAAATATTGAAGATTTCCCGGAGAATTCGGGGTAAGTACAAAAATTAAAATTTATATTAGGTGTTGGAATTAATTCGTAGCGTTTGATGAGAGATGACGTGATTATTACAATATTTTGTTTTTACCTCCAGAAACGAATTTATCGTAAATCAGCTGTTATTAGGTGTTTTTTTACAACACATCTTATTTTTCAAAACGGCCGGAATGGAGCAAAAGGCACGATAAAGTTATTTTACTGCACGACAATGCTCGACCTCACGTGACGAAATCAGTGAAAACATACCTGGAAACATTGAAATGGGAAGTCTTAACCCACCCGCTGTATTCTCCGGATATTGCCCCTTCGGATTACCACCTGTTTCGATCAATGGCTCATGGTTTATCAGGGGAAAAATTAACATCTTATGAGGATTGCCAAAATTGGCATTTTTTTTGTCGGGGTATTCGACAGTTACCTGAAAAATGGGAAAAAGTAGTGGCAAGCGATGGGCAGTATTTTCAATAATGTAATTTTTTACTTTCATTTCAAATAAATCGTTATTTTGTAAAAGAAACGCTACGAATTAATTCCAACATCTAATATCAGTAGAATATATAATAATATAACAGGAGGTTTTTGCGTGCCACCTCCTGTTATATCATATTCTCCTAATACAAATTTTGATTTATGAATTTCCCGAAAATTTTTCTCGAAAATTTAGATTTGTAACAGGATCACATGATAGGCAAAGAGGTGGCACCTCTTTAATATAATATAATAGGCAGAATTAGTTGGAACTTAGAAAGAGAAGTCCTTACTTGGGAAAAGGATTGTTTGAAATGAAAGAAAAACAGATGTAATGGAGTATCGTTTTGTTTTTATTTTTCATTGAAAAATATGAAAGCTTACATTTCTTTGGAGAATCACAATTTGTCTTGACATCGGAATAATATTAATGAATAGTGAAAGTTGTTTCTGCCAAGCATTTACCAAGAAGATTGACCACCATAAGAAAGGTCAGAGGAAACATAGACCCCGTAAGGTTGAGGTACCTTGACTATGTATGGGGCTGGTACTGGGACCTTGACTGGGAAATTTACTGGAACTGGAACAGGACGGTCAACCGGAACAGGAACATGCTTTGTTACTTCAACTGGGTAAGGTTTGGGTACTTGTACCGGGTACGGCCGATCTACCGGTACTGCATACGGCACCTGAAAATATATTTTATTAAATTATCTAAATGATCTTATTTATCTTTGGTTTACTTTTCTTATTTTAATAATAACGTTGCTATTTCGAAATGAACGTCCTTGCAACTTTGGAATTACTCGTCAACATCTAAGATCAACTAGAGCGTGATTATTAACTCGAGGTCTTCCATTTTTTATCTCACCTTTCAATCATCAATATTACCTTGATTATATTCAACCACACATTCGATTTACTAAGCTGTGTCTCTCTTTTTTCATATTTCAATATTTCAATTGCAATAAATTAAGAAATGAAAAATTTACCTTGACTGGGACCGGAACATGTTTCTCAACAGTTACGGGGACTGGATGCGGGACTGGTACTGCAACTTCTTTCGTCACGATCGTAGACACTCCATGACTGATACCAATTGATGGGTATTGAGCGGAGTACGTATTAATTCCTCTGTACCCTAAATCGTATCCTGAATCGTATCCTAAACCATGCCCTAAACCATATCCGTAATCAATGAATCCTCGCTTATCTTTCTTCGTTTCTTTCTTCGAACTTTCTTCGGCTACAGCCAATGCTACGAGAGCCAAAAAAGCTAAGATCTGAAAGGGAAACATTTTTGTAATACTATACGAATGTAATACTATGAATTAATATGTAATACTATACCATTTCAACTTCAAATTGAGATGAAACAATTTCAAATTGAGATTAAACGATTTCAAATTGGGATAAAACAATGTAGTTTTTAACATGTTTTGTCCCAATTTGAAATCGTTATTGTTTGAAATTGTTGTTAAATTTGAACAACATAGTTTTTAACGTGTTTTGTCCTAATTTGAAATTGTTTAGTCCTAATATGAAANTGTTTAGTCTCAATTTGAAATTGTTTAATCCTAATTTGAAATTGTTTAGTCTCAATTTGAAATTGTTTTGTCCCAATTTGAAGTTGAAATGGTATAGTTATGTATTTCATTGTTTTATAATTCATTTATCTATAGAATCAATTATAACCACGCATAGAGAGAGAGAAAGAAAAAGAGAGAGAAAGATTGCAATACTATAGAATAATGAAACTAATCGATTTGTAAGCATCTCTTAATCTAATCTTTCTTTAGAAAAGTAGAATCGAATTAATTACCTTAGAATTCATGTTGAGTTGGCTCGATATATTTTCGACTGGTGAATTCGACCGAAAAGATTCTCGCTTTTATACGTGAAACTGAGGAACCCTCGAAAAAGCGAAAGACGATCGCCACCGAGTCGCGATGATGATGGTGGGCTATCGAAATAAAGAAAAAAGAAACTGGGTGTGTACGACAAGTAGCGAGAAGAAACCTGCTTCTCTTTCTTTCTCTTTCTTTCTCTTTCTTGTTCTTACGCAAGTATCATTTTTCTTTCATTTCTTTCTCTTATTTTTTTCCAGAAAAGAGGTAATTTTGTTCCGAATCGATTATATTCTCCTTTCTCGCACAATCATTATTATTTTGGAAATAATGAAAATAAAACATTAATAATCCTTTCGAGGTTAATCCTTTCGAAAATAACCAAGCAGAGATAAACGTCTATTAGTCAAATCATTTGTTGACCATTCTTTTATTTTTAATGATCTCGTTTTTATAATCAATGCAATTTATCTTTTTTCTCTTTCCTATTATTACATTCAGGAATGAAATTCAGAGTCTTGCCATAATCAAAATTGTTCGGAACCTTTTTTTAGATCTTTAATTAAATATTAGGTGTTGGAATTAATTCGTAGCGTTTTTTTACAAAATAACGATTTATTTGAAATGAAAGTAAAAAATTACATTATTGAAAATACTGTCCATCGCTTGCCATTACTTTTTCCCATTTTTCAGGTAACTGTCGAATACCCCGTCGAAAAAACTCTTCGTCCTTGGAGGCAATCCATGAATCGATCCAATTTTGGCAATCTTCATAAGATGTTAATTTTTCCCCTGATAAACCATGAGCAATTGATCGAAACAGGTGATAATCCGAAGGGGCAATATCCGAAGAATACAGTGGGTGGGTTAAGACTTCCCATTTCAATGTTTCCAGGTATGTTTTCACTGGTTTCGCCACGTGAGTTCGAGCATTGTCGTGCAGTAAAATAACTTTATCGTGCATTTTGCTCCATTCCGGCCATTTTGAAAAATAAGATGTGTTGTAAAAAAAACACCTAATATCAGCTGATTTACGATAAATTCGTTTCTGGAGGTAAAAACAAAATACTGTAATAACCTCGCCATCTCTCATCAAACGCTACGAATTAATTCCAACAGATAATAATTTAAGCGAGAAATGAAGAAAATCGAAATATCGACTTATCGATTATTCGTTCCTTTGCTCTCGTTACAATATTTAATAATTGTCAATTTAATAAATACTTTAGACTAATCCAAAATTTCAATTCATAAGTTTTTTTTACCAAGTCTGGGATCCTCTGGCCAGAAAAGATTTTATTTTATTAAACTAGTTTATCGAGAAGAACTGTTTTACGGATTTCGAATTAACATATGCAAATCTGCGAAATTCATTTGTTTTATTTTTTCGTCAATTTATCGACGATATCGGAGATCCTTTTCCAAGAATTTTTTAACAAATCAGCTTCTTCTTCTTTTTCTTCTTCTTCTTTCTTTATTTCTCGATCTTCCAAATCGTCCAAGACAAAGAAGATCTCTCTACTTTGTACAATATTAATATTTTCACTCGTAGCATTAGATTGAATAAGTATACAAAAATAAGAGAAGGAGAGAAAAAAACAGAGAAACATATGATTTCTTTAGAAAAACATTTACAAAATCAATTTTTTATTTCATCAAGTTTAGGTACTACGATAAGAGAGAAGAGGGAGGAGGATGACAGGAGAATGTTTTTTTTATTCTTTTTCATGGTTTGCGCTCGTCAGGATGTTTTTTGCGATAATGGATGTTAAATAGGAGTACTTTTTGAAAGGTCGAATAGGCAAAGATAAAACGAGGGAGAAAAGATTTCATTTAATAATGACCATAACCACCGCCCTTAACAAGAACAGGGACCGTTTCCTTGACGACGACAGGCTGTGGAACCGGGACTGGAACTGGATGAGAAACTGGGACTGGTACTGCATGAGGTACTGGTACCTGTGAACAAAATATCAATGGATTAATATATGTTTGAGTATACGATGGAGTTGAAGTTATTTCATAGATTATTACAGTAAGGATGAATAAATGAATCGGTATTACCTGGACTGGGTAAGGTGCAGGTACAGGTACTGGAACTTTGACGGGGACAGAGACTGGATAAGGCCTGTCAACTGGAACCGTTACAGTTTTGGTTTGAACAACTGGGTAAGGTCTGTCAACGGGAACAGCTATTGGCACTGGATGTGGCACAGCGACTGGTACCTGAAATCATTCATTTGTCATATATACGTTAATTTTCTTTATACTTTTAGATGATTTAGTTTAAAAGTTAAGACATTTCAAAAGCTTACTTTGACTGGGTAAGGTCTGTCAACAGGAACTGGATATGGCCTTGGTACTTCAACCGGAACTGCAGCGACTGCGACAGAGTGACCACCTTCATAGCCTCCACCATAGCCTCCACCATAACCTCCTCCATAAGCTCCTCCATAAGCTACTCCATATCCTCCATATCCTCCATATCCTAGACCTAAGAGGCCACGTTTTTGAACTGCCTTTTCTTCTGCCTTTTCTTCAGCTTTCTCTCCGGCATATGCCGCCGAAATGAGCATCAAACAAATCTGAAAACACCCAAGAAATTCACTATCAATATTTCTACTTCTAATCCAGAGGATGGGTTATTATCGTAGAATGATATTTTCCAAACGTACCAAGGCCTTCATGTCGACCGATATTCTGTACTAAGTCTCTCGTTTGCTAAATTAAATCAAGTTCTGTTGTATTCGATGAAAACCACCCTTTATATAGGGAATCGACTTTCATTTCGTATATACACCCCTCCAATAGGAAGCCAATGGCCATGCGTTAAACCATCGCCACACCTACCACACGCCTCTATTTACCTACCATATAACGCATAAGTATACCTGTTACATATTATAATACATAATATGTATGTTACAGATTTCTATAACTTACCAAATGTCTAATACAATTTATTCTATATATCGTACATATGTATACTCATACGACTATTCTGCATAGCTAAGTCTACCTTTGACCATTTTATGCGGATACGTGAAAGAACCAAGTACCGATCAGTCGATTCTCTTCTACTCGCATCTGTCCATTTTCCTCTTCTCGATCAAATCTCTATGTGTTTAATATCCAAATTAATATTACGTACATATTTAATTATATTATATTAACAATTTGATCTCTTACAATTAGTTGAAAATTGATCATGATTATTGTGTTGCGAGAATTATTGGACTAAAGTGTTTCTCGATCATGTTCCTTTTCGAGTACGAATAAAAAATGAATTTTATGGTGAAAGACGAGAATTAGTGCTATTTTCTAAATCATCTTTAATAAAATCATTTCATATCTTTTATTAAAAGGATTTATAAATTATATTATAATTATGGCTTGTCTCTCCTGAGTGCAGGTCAAATGACATTTGCTATTCTTCTCACTAAAAATAAAAACAACCGATTTCTTGGATAAATTTATTCGATTCGAATTCTTCCAGGAATGAGTTGGTCACTATATGTGTCTATAAATAATATATTTTAATTAATTCTTTGACTATCTTCTATGGTATAACTCGACTTCTAAGATGTTGATTTTTAAATAAGAAAAATATCAAACAAGTATAAAATCCAAATAGTTACATTTATAATCTAAATAATGAGCTTTATCTCTAACATGAAAATCATTTTATTTGTCAATTATAATAATTTCGTAAGACAGTTTAACAAAAATAATAATAATGAATTCGTCATCAACAAGTTAGAAAGCGTGACGCAATTCCAAGTTTTCAAACGAGTTAGATTCTTTAATATGGAAACTGAACGTGTTTGATTATTGGGTGTGATCTTTGATAAATGAATATTGATTAACGTGTCGAGATTTGACATAATTATTCAAACTATTCCGTGTTTTTATAAATATGCAAATAATTTGCACATTATTATTTTAATAATTTCTTCAAAATACAATTTCTCAGATTAAAATTTAAGAATAGGAAAGGAATCTTAAAAACCGACAGATAAATCTGTTATTTTGATTACATTTCGACTACACAATCGAATAAATTTCTATACATTTGAACGTGGAGATAGAAAGTTATACTCGTGTTTCGATCGTAAAAGAAGACGAAGAACAAGACTGATTTCCTAAAGCGATACGCTCACGCGAATAAGTGGGAGGTTTGAAAGATAAGAGTTTCTAGGCATCAGTCGATACCATTACATATGTAGATCTCGTAACAGAAAAGTTACGTCAATGCTCTGCTAACTTTTCTAAAGATTATCAAATTCAAGCTCTTAGAAATGTATCTGCGTAAGAGAACAATCGTTCTTTGTTCTGTAATATTTATTTTCCAAATAAAAAATACGAATCAAAGAAGAAAATGTTGAAAATTGCAAGAGACTATTGTCGATTGATGTAATAGTCGATTAATCGGACATTAAATTTGCACCTAATTAATAAGGCATATATTTATACCAAGCCTAGTTTAAAAAATTGTCCACGGTAGAGCGAACTCGCGTGTAAAATGTAATTATTAACGATGCTATTATTATGTGGTACAGAGTACACATGACATATCGACTATGATCAATTTCGCAAGACGTTCGTTCGATTTGAAAGTAAAAGAAAAATTAAATGTTAATAACTATATGATTTTTGATGAACTAGAAGATTGTAGAAGAACAATCAATTATTTCGTGTACCTATCTTATTTTATTCATCAGATATCGATTATTTCAATAATCTAATTGGACTTACATACATATATACATACATACATATGCATAGATAGATGCATAGATAGATCGGATTGCATAAACAATCTTTCGATCTAATTGTAAGACCGGAAGTGGTCGAGGGAGGTGTGTCATAGTCTTAGGTCGGCGCTTTGCTGGTACCGCTCACGACAACTTCGAATCTTGTCTCGTATATGCGGGATATACCGGATCCGTTCTCATGGAGATAATGCTCCATTATAGACGTAAATACGGCGAACCGTATCGGTTAACTTTTATCTGGTCACGCACGTGTGAATTTCTGCTGAATTCGTGGTGAGAACGTAACACCCTTTTGCATCCCTTCCTTTTTCGCAATTGGTATTATCTTTTAATTTATTTCCAAAAATTATTAGATACTTACTATGTTTTAATAGTTACTTTCAAAATATTCCAGGTAGGCAATTTTTAAAAATATATCCACAGATTTTTCTTCTCAATTTCATATTATGCAACGTTTTCCTACCTTGCATATTTCTTTCCTAGTATCTATAATAAATATTAATTATTTATTAATTGCGTATACGTAAGATTATTCAATATCTTTTCAATTGGACAAATTATTAGAAATATTTGGATATCATATTGCGAGTATAAATAAATTCGGTCTGTTTTTTCATGAAACACCCAATTGCCTTGCTTGAGAATCATTCTCATGGATTTCAATCGCACAGAACCTGTTGCTTGCGTAACTCCCAATAATTCTGCAAGTTCTTCCTGTGTTTGACTTGGATCTTTATCGAGTAATGCTTTCGATTCTTTGTCTTCAAATTTTTTTGCCTGTCCAGAGCGAGTCTTGTCTTCAACGCTAAAGTCACACCAATCTTGAAACATCGAAACCATTCATTCTCTACATGATTTATTAGCTGGAGCATTGTCACCATAAACTTCTACCAGCATTCGATGTGCTTCATTTGCGTTTTGCTTCCAATTAAAACAAAAAACTAAAACCTCTCGCAAATGCTGCTTAGTTAACACAAAAGTTGACATATTCAACACTGTAAAAAACAGGGGTTTTGTGAAACTCAAAGCGATATGTACTGAATATTATTGACAGATGTCTAATCTCTCTGAAACTACCGAAATCAGTTGTCCCTATGACACGTTCATAAAAAATCCAGAGCAATCTTGAAAACGGACCGAACTAATTTATACTCCTAATAATATTATAATATATCGTATAATATATATATATAAAAGTATACATAGGAATATTTTCTCCTGCGTCAGATCTTTCGCTTTCGATTTTCTATTCACTTGGAATAATAAAGAAGGAAATACTCGATTCGCTAGCTAATCGTGATAAACTTGATAACGATCGACATTTAATACTTTGACCAAACTTTTAATTAAAAATTTTTAGTTAAAAAGGCTATTGGATTACTATCGATATTCTAATCGACTTCCGTCATTTACAATTAGATCACCGTAGAGGTTTTAACCACAGGAGGTAGATCAAACTTCCGACATTAAAAGTAAAAATTACATTCTCTTTGAACATTACATGTAAGTACATATCCTTAGAAATGATGAAATAACATTTTACACCACGAAAAAGGAAAGTTTTATTTTTTTCTATTATATTTATTTGATTATATTAAATTTATTATTATTTGATAATTTATTAAAACATTAAATACGTGGAGGCTTATAATTAGTTAATTCTAGTATAATATTAATCAAATATTGACGACAAACTTAGACGCATTATAAACATAGTTTGTAACATGAAATGCTAATGAATATTATTGTCTTTATAATTAAAATAAGTAAGCCAATATAATTAAAAACATTTAACATATAATTATTCATGCAAATTATAAACTGGGACAATATCTTTATGCTCCAACTCGCAGTATGTATCTGACATGAGAAGTTGAGTCACAGAGTCCAAAGGAGTTGAAAAATTCAGAAGAACTGGTTCTAACGGTGACGGGATTTGGCTTGTTTCCGACGGTGAAAGTGAAAAAAAAATGTTAGAGAGGTATATCTAAAGTAACTATTAATTGTTTATTCATATATACGATTTTCGTTAGAAAAATGATCGTTGCTTGAGATTTATTATGCTCACCAAATCGATTGACTTATTAAATAAACAGTTATAGAATTTTTCAATGTATAAAAAAAATACGCGAGAAAGACGTAGGAGTGTGACGTAAGAACGTGTGTAAGAATAAAATAGTTTCTTAATCGTATAAATCAATAGTCTTAGATCTATGAATCTAAGATAGATTTAAATTACGCTTATCGTTTTCTACTTATCAAAGCCTATCGTTAGAAAACGCGAAACCTGTTGAGCTACGGTTTCATTGACCGTCCATGGGGTTAACTTTACGGAACAATAGCAAGGTTAACAGCAAACGTGCTTTATGCGAGAGTTGATCCGAGTCGCGACCATGACAGAGAACTTACTGGTATTTGCGATACGACATCGATGATCTTTTACGCGAAACTCTCAAACTTTGCCCAAGGCTTGTTTCTCGATTAAACGTGTTTTTCCTTTCTTTTTTTTGTCTCGAAGCAACTCAGACTTACTTCAGGCTAGAGACCTCATTACAAAAAAATCGAAGACAGTCATAAGGACAGAAGTGAAAACTTAATAATTTATTTTGAATTTTCAAACTGATTGTATTAGGTGTTGGAATTAATTCGTAGCATTTGATGAGAGATGACATGGTTATTACAGTATTTTGTTTTTACCTCCAGAAACGAATTTATCGTAAATCAGCTGTTATTAGGTGTTTTTTTTACAACACATCTTATTTTTCAAAACGGCCGGAATGGAGCAAAAGCCACGATAAAGTTATTTTACTGCACGACAATGCTCGATCTCACGTGGCGAAACGCAAGTGAAAACATACCTGGAAACATTGAAATGGGAAGTCTTAACCCACCCGCCGTATTCTCCGGATATTGCCCCTTCGGATTACCACCTGTTTCGATCAATTGCTCATGGTTTATCAGGGGAAAAATTAACATCTTATGAAGATTGCCAAAATTGGATCGATTCATGGATTGCCTCCAAGGACGAAGAGTTTTTTCGACGGGGTATTCAACAGTTACCTGAAAAATGGGAAAAAGTAGTGGCAAGCGATGGGCAATATTTTCAATAATGTAATTTTTTACTTTCATTTCAAATAAATCGTTATTTTGTAAAAAAAACGCTACGAATTAATTCCAACAACTAATAGTATTAAAAATTACTATTAAAAACGCCAATACATTGTATATACTCGATTGTATATGTGTGTGAGTTATTTGAAAATTTCATGATTTATACAAAAGAAGTTTTTGCCAATACCTCACACATTTTCACATTTTTTCAGATTATACACGCTAAGGGGCTTTTGATCAAAAACCGATATACCTTCTTTTGTATAAATCATGAAATTTTCAAGTAACACACACATACAATCAAGTATATACAATGTGTTGGTGTGTATATGTGTATTCGCTTGCATTAGCATGTTGTTGACGCAAACCCATAAGATTTTCCCCTACCAAAAATCGACTAACGCGGCTAAAGAAGTTTTCACTTGAAAAACAATTCATAGAATTTATACTCGTCGGGTTAAATCGAAAACTGTTTCTAATTATTACGTGTCTCCGTTTTGTTTCGACAAATCGAATCCGGACTTCATTGTTGGAATAGTTTCGTTCCAATCCATTGCACCCGTTCCATCGCGGTGCTGCGTCCCTTTACTTTCCATTCTCTTTGTTAGTAAAATTCTGATAAGATCGTAATCAATATCACGAGAAAATAAGAGAGTTTAGTCCAACAATTACTGACAATCCTAAACAATACATAGTACATACATATTTATAAACGATATTAATAATTCAACGAGAAACGTTACTTTATAGGAAATAAATGATACATCTGACCACAGGTAATATATAAATAAATATAAACTTTCGTTAAAAAGAATTATTGCAATAAAACTGATAAATAATAAATTAGAAATCATACCACTTTAATATTGTCTAATATAAACACGACGGATATACCTTTTACGTAAATACGTTCGGTGAACTTTAATAAGTTGCAGATTTGCTATGACTTTTTTATCGTTACATTCCTGCAAATTCGATTTGCAATGTAATTAATATGTAAATATTACATATATGTATCATACGATCTAGTTGCAACGAATGAGAGAAAATATCAACGTTCCCATTAATATATATATTTTTTTTTCTATTGACCAAATGACGTCATTACTGCATAAATTATAATATCTAAGAGAAAAAGAATAAATGTATACACTTTGATCACATTTATCCTTAATAATTAATAAAAATTATTAATAATAAGCACGTTCATATATATCGTCAGAAATGACCCTATCCTAGTTTTACCTTGTTTGCCTTCTCTTATTCTAAACTCTCTTCCACGATTGTCCTAGATAATAATACGCAATAGGACTTGTCATAAATAATGAGTACGACGTAAGAAACAAGTTTCCCAAGCTTGAGCGTTCCATTAATTCGATTTCAATTGAAAGGTAAGTTTGGATCTCACGGTTACTCTTCCAACGCTCGTCGTATTCCAATGTCGCTAGAATTGTGTAGATTTTCTTCATGCTCGTTAATCGATCTTATGGTTAAGAGTGAGAGTAAACATCGATAAAGAGGAGGGGGAATCTGTTGGAATTCGAAGGGCGAACCGATCGAAAGGGAAATCGACCTGCAAAGTCCTCTCTCTTCCTCTCTCTCTCTCTCTCTCTCTCTCTCCTTCTCTCTCCCTATCTCTATTTTATACTCTATTTTTTATAACAAAGTCAAAATTATGGAGAAAAATCTACCAACTATACAACTATGCAATTATGCAACTAATGCATTTTATTCATTTTTTAATGACGGGTGGTTCGAAAATCAATTTCTCCTGTTGCCATCAAGAAAAAAATATTCGAAGGGAAGGTTTCGTGTTCGACGTACATGTAATTTATATGTATGCATATACATATATGCAAATATGCATTCCTTGCATACGCGTTCTTCGTTTTCCGATACATACGTAATATGCAATGTGTGTCGTTATCCGTTCCACACGTCTTATAAAATCTAGGTCGTTTAGCTCTACGAGTAACCAATCGATGCGCTTTTCATTTTCGATCTCTATTTATTTATAAGTCTTATGTAGAAAAGAAATATCTACATATATTGCTTTGTAAATTGATTTTCTTCGGAAAATATTCTTTTTATGAATTATACCCCAGTTAACACAAAACGTTAATATGACGTAAGATTTACGTCATTTTAAAAAAAAATGATTTTTGAAGTTAACACAGAACGATAATATGACGTACGATTTACGTCATTTTTCAAAAAAATGATTTTTGAAGTTAACACAGAACGTTAATATGACGTACGATTTACGTCATTTTTCAAAAAAATGATTTTTGAAGTTAACACAAAACGTTAATATGACGTACGATTTACGTCATTTTTCAAAAAAATGATTTTTGAAGTTAACACAAAACGTTAATATGACGTAAATCGTACTTACTTATTGTTTATTTCAATGCCTTCCCTACAAATATATATCAATTTTTAAGAAATTTATTATTAGAATACAAGTATCCTGAGAGTTTTATGATCAAATAAAAAATCAGAGGCAGTCATGAGGACTGCCGACAGAAGTGAAAACTTAAAGGGGTATTCTAGTTTAGAGGCTCGATTTTGAGGTGATTTTATGGGCGTAATAAAAAAAAAAAAACAGTAATCATTTTTACGTTCCATGTTTTTATCAGTTTTTTATTGATACTTGAAAAGTATAAAAATTTATAATAGTTGAAAAAAAATTCAAAATTGAAGACGGTAAAGGCCGGCAAAGTAGGAACTCAAAAAAAAAAAGGTGTCTCTTGGTTGACGTGATTCCAATCCTTGGTCATCTGACACGTTAAAATAAGGTTAATTCTTATTAAACAAGGATGTGGAATTATCTGGACGTAGCTGATTTGAAACAAAAAAATTTTGCACGAAATGACGTCTTTCTGAAAGACAAGGTCACTTTTTGCCTCGTTTTTTTCAACTTTGGTAATTTTTTAAAAATAGTAAAAAACAAAAATTTCAAAAACCCCTACGTGGATACAATTTTGATAGTATTGATAAAGTCTATACCAAATTTCAAGTAAATCGGTGCATTAGAACTTGAGAAATCATGTCAACCGTATCGAAAAAAGTAGTTTTGAGAAAAACGCATTTAAAGTTTTGATTGTTCATTCGTATCAGATTAGATGCAGCTTCACTAAAATACCTATACCTCCGAAAATAATTCGAATTTCTGTAAATCCTCTTAGAAGCTTATTCTTAAAGGTCTAAACTTTGAAAATATGAAAACAAAAGAAATCGATTTTTTTCGAATTTCTAGACTAGAATATCCCCTTAAAACTGTATTTTGAATTTTCAAACTGATTGTAATATTAAATATTACAATTAAAAACGCCAACACATTGTATATACTCGATTGTATGTGTGTGTATGTGTATGCGCGCGCATTAGCATGTTGCTGACGTGAACCCATAAGATTTTCTCCTACCAAAAATCGTCAAACGCGCCTAAAGAATTTTTCACTTGAAAAAGATCCTTCATTTCAATCTGGATCGGTCGACCAATTTATCGATTCTTTGCGAAAGCGGAAGCGAAATGAATTCTCCCTGGATGACGTCATCATAACCGGTCTCTCGAGTGTATTAAGTATTTAACTATCGAACAATCTTGCTTTATCGGGTAGTTATTCCACATAATAGAATGCATAATCCAAATAAATGAACAAAACGTCATCGAGTTTTAGCTGTTAATAAAATCAAATTCAACAATATTTAAATACACTTAATTTGAAATTGTTATAAAGACAAAACACATTTGATTATAAATAGTAACAATAAATAAATATACAATATTTATATGAATATTTTATACGTGCCTGAAATGAAAGATGAAGAAGATTATATTAAAGGAAGAAAATTGCTTATGGTTCAGTGTTGGTCGTTATTTTGGCTTGAAAAGTGACATTTCCTGTCAGGTGAAAGAGGAGAGGTGCCTCCTGGTCCTCTGCTCCGATTACCGGCATCGTCGTAGTGTACCCAGCACGACTTGGTTAAAATCGGTTACGTAAGTTTATAGGATTACGTGGGTAGCAAGATGTGGATGCATATAGGGTGGTACATCGAAATACCAACTCTTATATATATACATATATATAATATATCGAGATAAATATTTACTCTTGTCAATTTTAATGAACAAATAATTTGAATAAAACATCAAATTGGTTATGCGATCGTATGTATATAGCATATTATATGGTTTATATACGAGTGGGCACGTGAGAAGTTTTATAACAGAAAAGGTTTGTTTTTCTTTACCACTCGATTTATATACGTGCAGTTAATGTACATAGTTAAAGTATATATGTACGTATATGTATAACTAAATCGGCAGAGCGTGATCGTTGAAGCACGACGGCGAATGTTGTGCAGCGTTGTATTTCGTTAGATACACATATATGTAACAAAGATAAAGTAATACGATCATGATCCACGATGCAAGCGGATTTTGAGAAAGCGATCGCGGACGTGGAAAATCTTTGACTGGTCTCACATCGCCCACGCAGTTTACCAAACCTTCTTCCAAGTTATTTGAACAAAGCTTATTATGGGTATTCTCTCTGTTGAGAGGGATAAATCTTTCATTTTACATATGTACGAGAAGTCATGAGAATGAATGATCAAATATATAAGAATAAAGTAATAAATAAATAAATAAATAAGTAAATAAGTAAGTAAGTAAGTAAGTA
>JACGTP010000073.1:253355-446985 GCA_023678845.1 Mischocyttarus mexicanus
TACTGAAATTTCTGCATGGATATTTGCAGAATAATTTACCTGGGGCAACTGCATTGAGACTTTTGTTGGTTATTGTTAAACCGTATACGCCAAATAATATACTAATTATTAAGACTGGTTGAAACCAGTTAACGTAAGGTGGTTCTACATTTTTTTCATCCAAGCTCATAATTAGCATGACGAAATATAATAATCCCTGGAAAATTATTTCTGATAGTAAAATAAAATATAATAGAAAATAAAGAAATATACGAATACCTGCACAATAGGAAGTTGAAAAATAATCAATCGAATGACAGTCAAACGAGAATCGATCATATCGAGATTAGGGCAAGGTAAACATGGCCAACAGCAACAAGGGCCAACTCTTAACAATAACGGGGGTGCTTTATCAAGGTTTCGACGACCAACTTCGGTAAGAAGAAGAAACAGACGATAAAACGATACTGTCACAAATACTTGAATGATCGCCTCCGATAATAGTTGTGCTCTGAAATACAAAAATAAAATGAAGAAAAAAAAAAAAGGAGAAAAAAAGAACTGAGTCAGGAAGGATTCATTTCTCTCTCTCTCTCTCTCTCTTTCTCTCTCGTAGAAATTTTATTCACATTGACAAATTTCCCGCCGTCATCCCTATTCCTTTTCCTTCCCTCCAGCATCCTTCTAACTTATATTTGTGTAGAGAAAAAAAGGTCAAAAGATTTGTCGAATAAGATTTTTTTAGGAGGCTGTCATCGTAAAATGTACTCTCGAATAACAAGGATCTTTCATTTAGATAGTCAAACTTTCTTTCTCTCTTTCTAATTTATTTCATCTTAGTCACCGTTCTTATTTTCTCAAACTTTCAACTAAACTTTTTATTATGGAAATTAAATCAATTATCATAATGGATGAGTATATATACATATATATATATATAATAATAATTATAATATATATATAATAGTAATTATAATATATATATATAATAATAATAAATATAATATATAATAAATATAATATAATATAATAATAAATATAATATTATATATATATATATTATTATTATTACTATTATATATTATATTTATTATTATATATATTATTAAATATATTTTTATATATATTATTATATATATTATTATATATTAAAATAAATATATATATTATAAATATATTATCTATATATATTATATATAAATATATATATTATTATATATTAAAATATATATATATTACAAGTTCATAATATTCAGGGTCAGTTTATTATAATAAATATATATTACAGTAAAATGACACTGAATATTATGAACTTGTAATACCGTATAGATACCATCGAACAGATAAGATAATTTAAAATCACAATTTCTATTTATTTTTTATCATTGTGCATAATTATTCACGCTGTTGACATTTAATAAAATTAAACCCCAATTAAATATCATTTTGATAAGCTATATATGGCGAGTACGTACATATAACGAATTAGTACATTTATTTTACTAATTATTCAAATAATTAATTCTTTTATTACCTTGGTATAACTATTATCACCAAACTGCAAAAGCTCGCTATTGGATATACCGAAAAAACACTTATAACGTTTGATTTGTATAAATCCGATTCTTTTTGCGAAAGAACATTGTACATAGCATCTATTGCACAACATAATGTGATAATTGTAAATATTCCCCCAACAGATATCAGAACAATTGCAAATGTACCCCAGCCTGAAACAAGAAATTAAAAACATCAAATTGTTATTACGTCGATGAGTAATTTTAGTTTTAATATTATTCGTAATTATGTTATTTAATAACACGTTTTCCTTATTTTTTTCATTTTTTAATACGCATTTAGACAAGCACATATACGCGCACAAAACTGTAGCCATTACGTAAACTAAAATTATTTTTTATGGGCAATCGAAAAAATGATAAGGTTTCTTGCGAGATGATAAGATTTTATAAAAACAGTTGATAAGATACGTTAAAATCGCTTAAAAGTGTTTCATTCAAATAGATAATAAATATTTTTAATTTCCGGTTGATTTTTATTTGTTTAATTAATGATGACTAGAAAAAATCATTGACATGTTTCATTTAAATAATGAAAATGACAATGTAAACGAATAAAAGAAAAAAAAAGAAAGAATAAAGTGGAGAGTGACTAAACAAAAAGAAATGAAATATTAGATAAAGTCAGAGTTTATTCGAAGAATATAAATATTAATGACGAACAAATAAAACATTTGTAATCGTATCTAAAGTGCTTTGTTAGATAACACGACAAATAATTCATATTAGGTGTACAAATAAATTTCCGCCGTTCTTATTAAAAAATTAAGCATTTAATGATTTTAAATGATGTAAAATTGCTTGCTGAGTTACTCCGAATATAAGTGTCTGTTTTTTTTGCGTTTGGCAAGAATTTTCAACCAATAATATTTCTAATTCTGCGTATTCGTACACTTTCAGCCTTCCGTTACGTATTTTATCTTCGACGTCACAGTCTCTGTTCTTGAACTATAAAAACCATTCATGAAAACTTCTCTAACTTAAAAAAGCCTCGACATATGCCTCTACAAGCAATTGATGCTCATCAAATGCAGATTTCTTTAAATTAAATAATTTAATCAAAAGTTCCAGCAAATGGTGCTTATTCAGCCTAAAACTCGACATTTTCGAAGGAAATAAAATATCCGATACCAATACAAAATCACTAATATATCAAGATTATGTTGTCGAGAGATGTCTTACTTTACGATATGACGTTTTACATCAGGCCATTTTAACCATAATTTAATAATAAAGCCATACTTTGTTGAACGGCGATAACTTATTTGTACACCTAATATATTTATATATTCAGTTATTGTACAGCTCGTAAAAAAATATAGGATGTTCTTTTCTTTAATTACATATATGTACCATATATTTATATGCGAAGTGTTAATTTAAATATAAACTTGAACCAAAAGACTTTCACTTGTGTTGCTAGTATTCCTTGGGTTTGAAATGAATATACATGTATATTGTCGTTACTTTGTAAAATAATTACAATACTGACCTATTTAAATATAATAGAATGCAAAATTACATATTACAATGAGATAAGAGAGTAGTTTAGGTAAACCAAGTGAAATTGTATCCAATAAGAATACAAGAATGTAATTTATGTAATAAGTTACACTTCCAATCAATATTACTTGAAACTCATAACTACATTTATAAACATTTATTTCAATACATTTTCCGCTGTATTTAAATGGAAAAAGATAGACAGAAAAAATGTATGAGCAGTAATCGTTAGATTTAGTAGGACAACTTGTATACACAGATTACTTGATAAATATAGAAATAAAATTAGCTATCGTTATTTTTAATTGAAGTAAAGCTATTATTAATTCTATTGAAAGTTATTTTTTTTTGCGTTTGTTTATTTAAAAGATTTATTCTAGTCTAGAAATTCGAAAAAAATCGATTTTTTTTTTTTTTCATTTTTTCAAAGTTTAGACCTTTAAGAATGAACTGCTAAGAGGATTTATAAAAATTCGAATTATTTTCGGAGGTATAGGTATTTTAATGAAGCTGCATCTAATCTGATACGAATGAACAATCCAAACTTTAAACGCGTTTTTCTCAAAACTACTTTTTTCGATATGGTTGACATGATTTTTCAAATTCTAATGCATCGATTTACTTGAAATTTGGTACAGACTTTATCAATACTATCAAAATTGTCTCCAGGTAAAGGTTTTTGTAATTTTTGTTTTTTACTATTTTTAAAAAATTACCAAAGTTGAAAAAAACGAGGCAAAAAGTGACCTTTTCTTTCAGAAAGTCGTCATTTCGTGCAAAATTTTTTTTTTTCAAATCAGCTACTTTAAAATAATTCTACATCCTTGTTTAATAAGAATTAGCATTATTTTTACGTGTCAGATATCCAGAAGGATTGGAATCACATCAACCAGGAGACACCTTTTTTTTTTTAAGTCCCTACTTTGCCGGTCTCTATCGACTTCAATTTTGAATTTCTTTTCAACTATTATACATTTTTTATACTTTTCAAGTATCAATAAAAAACTAATAAAACCATGGAAGGTAAAAAATGATTAGTTTTTTTTTTATTACACCCATAAAATCACCTCAAAGTCGATCCTCTAAACTAGAATACCCCCTTAATTGAAAAAGAAAAAAAAAATACTTTTGAAGATAGAAAATGAAATTACTTTCTAAATTCTCGATCACAGAAGGCACATAATCAGGATCACAACTAAAGTTCCAACGATGAAAGTTCTCCGACAGTTGTTCCATCGTTACCCACAATTGGATTATTAGATTATTTAATAGAAATATATTAACTGTATCGAGAATGATAAAAAAGTATTTGAAAATTCTTCACGGTTTGTGCGATTTTGGAAAGTTGGAAAGTTCAAAAGTTCGACAAACTCGCATTGAAGAAAGTAAACTCGCGTCTGGCAAGATCGAAAAGGTAAGTCGGGACACGATCGTCGACGGTGAATGACTCCCCACTTTTAGCACCATTAAATTGCTATATTGTAATAACCAACTCCAAGCATTTTCTCTTATCGCGCTTCAAATTATCTTTCAATGTTTATTTTTTAATATTAATCATATTTTATAGTCAATATTAAATAATTAAATAATTAATAAAATATTCAAATAAATCCATCCATTTATAAAATGTAAAATTAGAATTGTTTATTAGTCATTTATTTGATTAACAAATAATAATATAAATGTTAATATAAATAGACAAATTGAAACAAAAAGATTAGATAATTCGATATACAATATTTCTTTTTTGATTATTTGGTTTCTGACTTACCGTCCCCTTCTGCATTATCGATAATAGATGTGTTCCAAAACTTACCCATGAAGGATAATACAGATAACAATTTTTTTTTATTTCTATTATAATTTCTAATTATTTCCAAATATGAATATAATTATAAATAAAAGATACGATTGAAAGTGATTAAATTGAAAGAGAAAATTGTCTTTAGGTGAATTATAGATATTACCTTAATAGGAATTATGTGAAAACGCAGAAAAACGCAGAAGAACGCAGAAAAACGCAGAAAAATGCGTAAAGAAAGTTGTGTCCCTTTCGAGATGAAAATAATAGAAAGAAGAGAGATGATGATTCTTAGAGATGAGGTGGATGATTCCTAAAGTCAGATGGAATGAAAGGTGGAATGGAAGGTGAAACGGAAACTCGAACGACAGTCGAACGTGCGTGAGTGCACCGATAGGACGACAGAAGAGAGAGAGTTCTTTAAGAAAGTAGGTTCATAAGTAGTACGGTCAGTTAACGATTGCTTCTAAGGACGATCGCTTCTAGCAATGGTAAGAGTTTTGTTTTTATATTTTCTCATTTTTTAACGAAACAACCCTTACCCTTAATAATATCGTTAATATCGTAATTTGAAATAAATTCAATTAACTATCCAAGAACGTTTGTTGAAAATTCTTACAATTCTAATAAATTTGTGTCATAGATCAATAGTGCAAAAAAATAAAAAACCAATAGTGTAAAAAGAATGAAGCAAATAATCTAGTGCATAGAAACAAAAACACGATAAATCATTGAATTGCGTATATTATAATTAACTATGCCGGTACAAAGATCCAATGGTGCGTCAACTAACAGTACTTTCTCAATCAAAGTTAGTTCAGTCCAAGGATATTTTGCGAGAGTTGTCGTCAATGAGAATATGTTTAATAATACGCGTCTAAATTGATCACGTAATAGTAATAATAGAAACATCGATTTGGCAATTAAGTATTTTCTTAGAAGAACGCGTCACCGATAATCGATTAAATGAAACTATTGGAAGAAATTACTTTTCAGATACTAATCGTCTACATTATTTCACTCTTCGGTTTATACCATGTCGAATCAAAGGAACTTCCAACGATATTCGAAGTTGAAGATTCAATCAATCGAACTATTAACCAAGTTGAAAGATTGATCAATGAAAATCAAAGTTTGCCTCGATTATCTCGTAATGATATCGTTGATATTTTATACAATATCACATCTAAAGACTTGGAAGCTTACGAGAATAAAGATAAAATCGAAAAAGCTAGAAAAATGTATCAGAGAGCTTTAATGGTTGTTTTACCATACAAAGCTAAAGAATCGTCGGAAAATTTGAAAGATTTATACACCAAAGCACCGATAGTTCAAATGTTATCGGATTCAGGTAGCGACGAACGTCTTGAAATGGTTTTCAATGATCGATCGAAAGAAAGTAGTAGTAGTAGTAGTAGTAGTAGTGAATCATCGGAATTGATTGATAATAATAGTAGATATAAAAATCATCGAGAAACTTATTCAGATGTTCAATCTAAAGAATCCTTAGAAACTCTAACTCCTGGTTCAGCACCAATGAGATTTAGTTTTAACTTGGAGAACTTACAAACTAATCATCAATATCCTACTAAAGAAACAACAACGATAGATGATCCAATTTTTCATCCTACGACTACCGTAAACAACGTTGAAAATATTAACGTAGTTCTCGATACAAAGAACGATGAAGACAAATCCAGTTCGGAAGAATTAACGATCGATTTGGGTCCATCAAAATATAAACAAGATGTTCTTTATTCCAATCAATGGCATTATAATGCTCCACCACCTCAAAACATTCCCAAAGAAACTAACGAAAAAGTTTCTTCTTTCGTAAAAACATTCACGGAAAATCCCCAAATTGTAAAAGAAGAAGAAGAAGAAGAAGAAGAAGACGACGATAAATCTTCGACAATTTTTGTAACACCACTTTCGTTAATTTCGCAATACAATACGACGTTGACTTTAAACTCTGGCGGATTTCGTGCTTCTACATCAACCGAAAGAACTTTGACTGAACCAATGAAACTAAAAGTCATGGATTTGTTAGCTTCGATTGGCTTGCACCCAGACAAAGGAACAAACGTTGAAGATGTTTTTAAACAAAACAAGAATATTGTAAAAAATCAACCAAACATTCCCAACCCAAATGGGATTGTTTATTCAGACAATATTTCTTTACCAGCACACAATACAAATTCACCGTCGATATTGGATCAAAGTACTTTTCAAACTGGTAATTTTGATTTGAAAAAAGGTATGGAAAATTTAACACCTGATTTAAGATTGCTATTTCAAAGATTTGGTATTCAAACTTGGCAGGATCAATCGCCAATAGAAACTACGACAACTGGTGCATCTACGAATTTGTATACTAATTTTAAACCTTTGCCAACATCTAACGTTAAAGACGAAGAAATGAAAAAATTTTTATCAACATTCGGACTTGGAGTTAACAGACAACGCAAGGCTATGAAAAGTAAAGTTCCATCGGTGATTGAAGTTGTTCCCGTTAACATGAGAACGATCTTAGAAAATATCGGATTGATCTCAGATTCTCATAGGAACTCAGATAATTCCATTCATTATTCGGAGGAGACTAAATCTACACCCAAGTATCATGTTTTTAAACCACACGAAACAATTTTTAAGGATGAAAATAAAAGATCGAAGATTAATGAACTTTTAGATGCCGTTAAATTAGTTCAAGAAGGTAAAGCTGATGCCAAGGATGTTCAAAAAGTTGCTATTGATTTACTGAACAAGGCCAAGACTTTGTCAGCTGGTCCGGATCCTTTAAGTTTAGAAGAAATTATTCGAGTTTACAGCGAGGATCTTAAAAATGAAGTGAAGAGGCAAGAAGAAGATACTCGAAGTTCTAACAGTGAAGGAAATTCTACTAAATCGACTACGATTTCTCCAATCGGTAATTGAAATACCCATACGAGGTGTGATCAAAAAGTAAGATGACATGTTTGAATTTTGTGGGATACCTAGAATCAATTTTCGATTTCTTTTTTTCTTTATGTTGGTACACTCATACCGAATATATGTTCACAGTTTCAGCCATGTAGCATTTTTAGTTTGTTCGTGAGAAGCATAAAGATTAGAAGTGTTTTGAGTGTTCTGCGATTTTCTGTTGTCGAATAAAAATGGATCAATGAATTTGTATGAAATTTTCTCTAAAAAATGGAATTAAGTGCTCGAAAACACTTGAAATGTTGACAGTGGTATACGGTGAGTGTACTCTGAGTAAAAAAAATGTTTATAAGTAGTACGAGCTCTTCCAAGAATACCGAGATGATGTTAATGACGAACCTCGCTCTGGACACCCCCAGCGAGTCAAAAACTGATGAAAACGTTGAAGAAATGAAGAAAATAGTGTCGGGGAATCGTTGAATCACCATTAGAGAAGTTGCCGATGATATTGGAATCTCGTTTGGTTCGTGGCAAGCAATTTCGACGGATGTTTTGGGAATGAAACGTGTGTCAGCGCAGTTTGTTCCGAAAGTGCTTAATTTTGACTGGAAGAATCTTTGCACGAGTATCGTTTAGGAGCTGTTGAATGACGTCAATGATGATCCTGATTTTCTCAAAAGGGTCATAACTGGTGACGAATCATGGGTACATGATTATGACGTCGAAACCAAAGCTATTTTTTTCGATAGCAGAAAATCACTGAACACGCAAAACACTTCTAACCTTTATGCCTCTCACAAACGAACAAAAAATGCTATACAACTGAAACTGTGAACATATATTTGAGATGAGTCTACCAACATAAGAAAAAAATGAAAACGAAAATCTACTGTAAGTATCCGCGAAATTTAAACAAGTCACTTTACTTTTTGATCACACCTCGTATATATGACATATCTTTTTCGTCAATTAAAATAATCATTATGAAATGATGATTTTTCTAATGACACTAATGATTTTGACACGTTAGAATCAACAACGACGACGACGATGACAACGATATCGGAATCTGCAAAAGGTGCAGTCGAATTAAATGCGACAACAGCAACAACAGAATCAGAGCCTATGTCTTCTACTACTACAGCATCAACAACTAATACAAATCTGTTAGATTTAGAAAATTCATTCGGTGGAAGTACACGAGCACCTGATCCAGTCTTACCAGCCAGAAGAAAAACTGGTTTATACTTTTTGGTAGATTGGAACACGTTTCTCGAAGTTGGCGAGGAAGGTAGCGAAAAGATCAATTTAAGGTTTCAGCCAAAGGTCGGCGACAGGTCAAGATTTTTGCCAGTAACTGTACCCTGAATATAAACGAGATCGTATGAATCTAATGAGGATTATATAAAACGAGTGAAATGTACAAGCGTTACATGATACATTTCTTAGAAAGTACCTTTTCTATTTATTATACTTTATAATTGTTAATAATCATCTTTTATATAATATTGTATATGTAAGGAAAGTTTTTTCATTATACATGATAGTGATTAAAGAAAAAAGGAGGTTCAATATAATACTCAGCAAGAAAAATCAAAAATGTCTACTTAACATAATTTTCTAAAATCACACCCTGTATTTCATTTGTAATTGTGAGAATATATAAATAAAATGACTATTTACTTACTCGTTAACCCAACTATACGTGTCAGATTGACTAATCTCTAAATATTATGAGTTAATCGAGTCGAATTTAGAAAAAAAGATATGAAATTCGAGTGAAGGAATTCTATTGAAAGAATATTCAGTATTCGTGAACATGCTTCGTCGTTCGTCGTTACTAGTTCTTATTTTTCTTTTTGTTGTTCGATTCGAAACGACAAAATGTTACCGAAATGGTATCGAAAAAGTATCAGAAATTGGAAAAGAAATTTTCAATCTATATTCGAAATCTTTACAAAATAGTTCACAAGATTCTATGGATATAAATACTTTCATTTGGCAGGAGTATGAATTTGGAACGAATGCTGGAAATCGAGACGGTAATTTATTCCTACATATATTTTATTTATTATTATTATTATTATTATTATTGTTATATGCATATAATGAAGGTAATATAATTTATATGAAAAGATGGTTTTTATTGGTATAAATATTGTTTAAATCTTTATTAAATCTCTTCAGAAGTAACAATAACGAATATCTCAATCGAAGAAGATTTAAGATTACCATGGTGTGAATTTAATTGGATATTACTTGAAAACAATAGAAAAAATTATTTAGCCTGTTCGAGAGAGAAAAGATTATTTTTGTATACCTTCGATATAGAAGATATCTCAACAGGATCAAATTTATTCGAATTTAATATAGACGTTCACGTGTTAACATTTACATTGATCAATGTAGAAAATGATATAATTGCTATTATGTGCGTTGAGAAAAACGATACGACAAGTTTGCAATGGTATCGTATTTCTAATCAAGAATTAGAATTATTTTGGACATGGAATATAGAACAGCCAGCTAAAGATATACAATTTGTTAGATATCAAGGTCAAAACAAATTATTGTTGCTATTTGATAGAGACGATAATGAGACACGTATTATCTCGGTAATCGACGTTTACAATTTCAGTATTGATTTTGTCAAAAAAGACCATCACTTTTGGTAATTGTAATATAATATTATTTAATATAAAACATAAAATGAATACCTAGAAAAACACTGATACTAATATGTAATATTGTTAAGGTTGAGTCAAGGAATACGAGCTTCTTCCATACGTAATATGAAATTATGCAAAGTATACGAGTACACGATGCTTGCTCTTCTCGGGAGTAATGAAGTTTTCCTTTACAAATACGAAAGGAACGATTATGTTAATGGAATGTTTCAATTATGGCAAACGATTAGATCTAACCATTTAAATAATTTCATTTGTTTCGAGAGTGGTCATTCTCAATATTTGGCTACTTCTGGTAAAGAATCCGCCTTGTTTTATTTTGCGGATGACGAATTTCAATATAATTACAAGACTGAAGATTTTTTTAACGGTACATTTTGTTAATGGTACTTCTCTGTTTAGATAATACGAATAACTGTAATGTGAATATATGAATTAGCTTTTCCAGAGATTGCTTGGGTTGAAGAAATTCCTATCGAAACGTACAGAGACGAGTCATTGTTATTAATACAATCAATCAATTCCACAGTTTATGCTTTAGCTTGGCAAGGTGATGATCGATTCAAAGTAATATCTTTGCCAAATATTTTCCCTCATAATTTAAATCTCTCTAAGATAATCAGTATTCCTAAATATGGATTTCTATCTGGAAATCAATTTGTCAAAATTGATACGAAACTTGATCAACTTTCTAACCCTATCGAAAATAAAATTGTTGGAATGATCGAATCAAAAGCGTTATTACAAGTACGTGTAATTTCTTATTCCTTCTTATCATTTCATTTCTATATAATTCAACTATCAAAATCGAACTGTAACACAAACGTATTTTTAGGAACTAATAAATAAACAAGAAGAAATCATCAACGAGATCGATGAAAGATTTCATCAGATAGATCATATAAATTATACCGAAATTAAATCATTGAATGCATCTAAAATAATAACGAGGAATTTAAGGATAGAAAACGACGTATCTTATACGATCAATTTGGATTCGAAAAATTTAACACGCGAAGATATACTAACCGACATGTCTGGGATAACAAAATCTTTACAAGATTTGACAGAACGATGTGATCGTTTGAAATTAGATTTACAATATATATCCAATGTAGACTCAATGGTCGTTGTTGATTTAAATATTTCTGGAGATCTTAGACTCCATGGAAATCTTTACGTCGATGAATTTTCAACAAATTCCCTCAATGATCTACCAATGTTGCAGATATTACAAAATTATCTAACCAATGATTCTCATAAAGTTTTAATAAATGGGGAAAAATCATTTTCTAATATCGATGCAACAAGTGTGATGGTTCAGAAGATCAATGGTATACCATTAGAAGAAATTATTTTAGAAGAATCTCAATTTCATTATTCAAATTTGAATTTGAATTTGTTTAATAACATTAACGACGTAACGATTGAAGGAGACTTGACTTTATCCAAGTTAAATAACGTCAAGTGGGAAAATATTGTCTGGAAAAATAAATTGGCTTTTATACCGGGCAAAACTACAATCAATGGGGTACAACAGAATTGAATAATATTTCAAGATAGACATTATTAATATTAGGTGTACAAATAAGTTATCGCCGTTCAACAAAGTATGGCTTTATCATAAAATTATGGTTGAAATGGTCTGATGTAAAACGTCATATCGTAAAGTAAGACATCTCTCGACAACATAATCTTGATATATTAGTGATTTTGTATTAGTATCGGATATTTATTTTCCTTCGAAAATGTCGAGTTTTAGGCCGAATAAGCACCATTTGCGGGAACTTTTGATTAAATTATTTCATTTAAAGAAATCTGTATCTGATGAGCATCGATTGCTTGTAGAGGCATATGTCGAGGCTTTTTTAAGTTAGAGAAGTTTTCATGAATGGTTTTTATAGTTCAAGAACAGAGACTGTGACGTCGAAGATAAAATACGTAACGGAAGGCTGAAAGTGTACAAATACGCAGAATTAGAAATATTATTGGTTGAAAATTCGTGCCAAACGCAAAAAAAATCAGGCACTTATATTAGGAGTAACTCAGCAAGCAATTTTACATCATTTAAAATCATCAAATGCTTAATTTTTTAATAAGAACGGCGGAAATTTATTTGTACACCTAATAAAGTATATGTATCGATAATATCCTTGATCTTTTATTGCAGACAATCGAAGCTAACGTCGTCAAAACGAAAATCTTGAATAATTTAAGTTATCCTTACGATTATGTGTTGGAGAAAGACTTCATTCCTGCCCAGGTTACCGGGGTAAAAAGCTTTGATCGATTGACCGTCCAAAGATTATCCCAAGTATCAAGTATAAACAATGTTAGCATAGACGAGTTTGTTACACTCAAGGATGATCATATTTTCAATAAAGATATCACCTTCCGTAACATAACTGTTCTTGGATCTTTCACGGTATTATGCCTTTTCTACACACACATACGAGGTGTGATCAAAAAGTAAGATGACATGTTTCAATTTTGTAGGATACCTAGAATCGATTTTCGTTTTATTTTTTTTTTTATGTTGGTAAACTCATCCCGAATATATGTTCACAGTTTCAGCCATGTAGCATTTTTAGTTTGTTTGTGAGAAGCATAAAGATTAGAAGTGTTTTGAATGTTCGGCAATTTTCTGTTGTCGAATAAAAATGGATCAAAGAATTTGTATGAAATTTTGTCTAAAAAATGGAATTAAGTGCTCGAAAATACTTGAAATGTTGACAGTGGTATACGATGAGTGTACTCTGAGTAAAAAAAATGTTTATAAGTAGTACGAGCTCTTCCAAGAAGACCGAGAAGATGTTAATGACGAACCTCGCTCTGAACGCCCCCAGCGAGTCAAAAACTGATGAAAATGTTGAAGAAATGAAGAAAATAGTGTCGGGCAATCGTCGAATCACCATTAGAGAAGTTGCCGATGATATTGGAATCTCGTTTGGTTCGTGCCAAGCAATTTCGACGGATGTTTTGGGAATGAGACGTGTGTCAGCGCAGTTTGTTCCGAAACTGCTTAATTTTGACTGGAAGAATCTTCGCACGAGTATCGTTTAGGAGCTGTTGAATGACGTCAATGATGATCCTGATTTTCTCAAAAGAGTCATAACTGGTGACGAATCATAGGTATATGATTATGACCTCGAAACCAAAGCTATTTTTTTCGATAGCAGAAAATCACTGAACACGCAAAACACTTGTAACCTTTATGCCTCTCACAAACGAACAAAAAATGCTATACAACTGAAACAGTGAACATATATTCGAGATGAGTCTACTAACATAAGAAAAAAACAAGTCACCTTACTTTTGATCACACCTCGTATAGTATTTGGATATTTTAAATATACTTGGTCTTGGCACGATTGTTCATTGCAGATCGATGGTAACATTAGTGGCTTTGATGTATCTCAACTGAAACAGGAGCCATTGATCAACGAAACTCAAAGCTTAACTTCAAACATTATTTTCTACAATTTGACCATTTTAGGCAATGTTTATTTAGAAGATTCAATAAATAACAACAATTGGTCATACTTTGAAGATCTTTTATCGATAAAAGATTCTAAAATCGAGATCGTTGGAAAAAAGGATTTTACAGGCAACGTCGTGATCGATGGATCATCCATCAATATCACATCTAACAAAATCAATGGACATGCTATCGAGGAATTTCTTACTTTGGATACCAATCAAGTATTTACAAGTGAGTATTCATTGCAAAATAATAACTATTGCAATTAGATGATGTCTTTTTCTTCAACAGATTTGAAAGAAATATCAAATAACGTTACTGTCGACGAGGTCTCTCACGAATTTGCAAAAGAAGTAAGAAAAATTCTCGAAGATGAGACTAGGAATTGTACAAATAAAAGCCTTATTTTTGAAAATACTTTGATCGTCGACGATCTATCGTTCGATATTTTAAACGACAATATCACGAGTGAGATGTTCGACCAACAACTGAATCTAACTTTTGGAAATATCTCCTTTAACGATTTAACAGTTAATCAATTCAATGTGCTAGAGATCAATCCAAGATTTATTAATAATTTCGATTGGAAGGATTTCGTTGAATTTGCCATAATGACAATGCAAAATGGAACTGTAATAAATCCTAAGTTTGAAAGATTGCAAGTAGAAAATCTCGAAATTGAACGTTTGAATGGAATGTCAATTGAAAAGTGGAACGATCTGATAGATCAGTTGCATCGATTCTATCGGGATATTTTCGAACCTAACATTGTTACGTTAGAATCTGTTGTTGTTAAAGGAATGATCGATACGCCTTCAATAAATGGAATATTATTGGATGAAATGTATGATCCATCAACTATGGGAACAGTGATCTTTGAAAATAGTCTGTACGTAGAAAACCTGACTGTATTAGGTTTTATAAACAATTTCGATATTAATCAACTCGTGAAAAATGCCGTACTGAAAACAGACGATGAAATTGTGATAAATGATAGAAAAGAATTTGAAAATCTTCATTGCAAATTTCTTCAAATGAAATCATTTAATGGTCACGATGTGACAAATCTTCTAGATCCATATAAAGATCAAAATTTAACTGGTCCTGTCGTTGTAAATGGTAAGACATCAAAATGATTTTATTAATAGCAGCATGATCATTTTTGACGACGAACATAATTGCAGGCACTGCAAACGTCGTTGGAACTTTCGATGCAAGAGGAAAGATCAACAATAAAGTATACTTGAGCAATTTAATAAACAGATTTAGAAAATTAAACGATGAAATTTTCGAGCTAAACGGAAATGTCAGATTTGTCAATCCGATAGAAATAATAAATCTTCAAACAAATGGGATGATCGATGGGATGATCGATGGGATGATCGATGGAATGAATTTCAACGAATTAGTTGAATCTGTAGTGCGGAAAAATGAAGATAACGTAACTTTACGTGGAGATAAACGTTTAAAAGGATCATTCAAGTTAAACGAATCGTTTGTAATTATCGACGAAGCTTTAAATGATATCAATTTAAAAAGATTTTTTGAGGAAGCTATTTTCATCGACAAACCTTTGAAAATGAACTCTAGCTTCGTTTTTCTTCAGGATATTATCCTAAAAACAAATCTGAATGTCGTTGAAAATTTAAACGTTCATAAGATCGGTGGTGTTGATCTCGACAACTTGAAAGATACTATTGTTTATCTGGACCAGCCTTACTTTTTCCCTGGTAACAATATGCCATTTCTTCTTTTTTTCAGTGTATAAATACACATTCGTTAAAATCGCTTTATTTTTAGCTCCAATGACGTTCACAAATATTAGCTTTAACGGCGACTTGAGTATAAGACATTGGAATAACATAGATATGAGCTCGATAATACTATTATCTGCAGATCAGATGATATCAAACGAATTTGTTCGAGCTTTTAATATCACTGTCCAAGATATCGATATCCAAAGTAAAATAAACGGATACAGCTTGAATGAAATTTATATGGATACTTTGATGGTAACTATTATATATACTAATATAATATTAATATATAATATATAATATATATCATATAATTATAATATATAATATATAAATATATTATATAAATATATAAAAATATATAATATAAATACATAATAAATACATAAATACATAATATATATTATATAAATATATATAAATATATATAAATATATTATATATACATATATTATACATACATATATAAATTATTATGTATATATAATGTATATAATAATGTATATATAATGTATATATAATGTATATAATAATGTATATAATAATATGTATATATAATGTATATATATGTATGTATAATATATATTAATATAATATTAATATAATATATCTTTAATAATAGCATTATTTTTATAGAAAATTGGTGATCAAAATGTTAGTGGAAATCTAACATTTCTTGGCAAAGTTATCATGCGTCATGATTTCAATCCTCGTCTCATAAATCGCATGAATCCGAAAGAAATTGTACTTGTAAACACCAATGACACTATCATTGGTATATTTATTAATAATTATTCTGCGACGAGAACTAATATCAAATTCTAATCGATAAAATTGTATATCTTTTTTCCATTTTAGGAAATTTCGAGTTTGAAGAAACAGTAGTTATAAATGGATCTCTAAGAGTTTTAGGCTTGTTCAATGAAATAATAGACCTAATTGGTTGGCAAGCAACAGCAGTAACTACAAATAATCTATCAGATCAACTAATCTCTGGAAAATGGGAAATACATGGGAACGTTTATTTAAAATGCGGCATCTTTACGAACGGAGGACTCTTAAATGGATTTAACTCGAGCGAATTAGCTCGTTTGTTAGAACTAAACCAAATGGCAATGGAAACATCTTTAATAGAATCAACAGTACGTAAAAAGAAAATAATAAAGGTGATTATGACGATAGTATGCATTCTAATAACTTTTTTTATTTTCACACTCTTTGCAGGTAGAGTTGCCTAATCTATGCAGAAATGTAGTAAACATGCAGTACAATGCAGAAAATCAAATCTACAAATTCAACACTTTCGAATACTTACAAGAAACAATAGAATTAAAACATCATTTACTAAGCGTTCATTATTTCGAAATAGAAAATCTCGATTTACTTCTAATAAGTTACGAGTCTTGTCACTTGGATGCTTATCAATTTAATGGAAAAATATTCAAATTAATAGCAACTATTCCTGATTTTGGATACATCCAAAATTGGATAACATTGAATTACAACGATACGTTATATTTCCTTGTTACTGGAAAAGAAAAATGTGATAGAAATTCAACAAACTTATGGAAACTTGAAGATTATCAATTTGTTCATGTTTATCAATTTGAAGGTGTTCAAGATGTGAAAAAATTCAACAACGATACATTTCTATTATTATTCGTTGATCGTTTGGAAAGTCGAACTATCGATGAAATATATAATAACGAATCATTCCGATCCAATCCGAAGTATTATGTTACTAACGTTGATGATGAAGGTTTGAAATTTGTTCAAAATACAGATAGAATATTACTGAGCAATCTACATACGATTTACGAGCTTGATAAATCTCTTACGAATTATACATTTTCAAACAATCGTTTGAGATCGAGGGAGATTATTCCTATGAAAGTAGGAATCTTTGAAAAAGAACGATTCCTACATTATAATTCAAATTATACCAAGGATAGCATATTAGTAAGTAAAGAAAAAATAATATTTAAAATTAATATAAATCGATCATTATATTTTTTGCATTGTTATTAGATAAGCGATAACGATTTGAACGAAACTAAAGTTCTACAAATAATACCGACAAACAATCCATCCTCATTTTCGGTTATTGATTTCGAAGGATCAGTCGAAAGATTACTAATTTTTATCGAAAATAATAATAGTCTGAAAGTTTACGAATATAAAGGTATACATTGATAATAAAATCAAATGTAAAAATAGGAGAAATAATTTATATGAGAGATTATTTTAATTTCAGGTATCCAAGGATTTGTTCTTCGAGATACTATCAAAATTCAAGCTGAGAAGATTTCGATATTGAAAATACGAAAGTACGATAACATGGCAAGGAGATATTGTTTGGCAGTAATTGATCAAAATCGATTAACGATATTAGAAGCTAAAATGCATGGAGAAAAATTAGATATGCCTAAATTGTCATGTATTTTTCCTTGAATATTTTCATATTTATTATTATTCAATATATAACAAATGTTAAATTGTTGTATTAATAAATTCCACCAGATCGTTTAGCTTTATAAAATGCAATGATTTCTTCATCGATATCTGGATCACCCGTCAATGGCAAATTTTTCTCTAAATCATTATCGAGGTTATCAGATTTTTCTAATTCCTTCGTTTTGGAATTATTAACAAGAGTATCGTTATTTATTATTAAATTCGGTAATTGATGTACTGTTCTTTCATTAGAATATATCTCAGACGTATGGATTGCATCATTATCTACATTTTCATCGATTTTATTCCTTTCTAACTCCTCATCTGTATTACTTGGACCAAAATTAAACGATCCTTTTAACGAATTAGTTTCCTTTAACGAATTAGTTTCCTTTGACGAATCATCCTTTTTTTGATTATTTTCCTCGGTTATCGATTTTTCTTCAAAAGGCTTTTGTAACAAATTAATATCGGGTTTAGATAAATCATCGGAATGTTCTTTTTTAAATAACGTATGCTTTTCTATTGGTTCGAGCAATTTAATTGTTTTTGACAAACGTTCAGCTGAAATCATTCATTTTATACATAATTAATCTATTTCATTTCTACAAATCGTATTTTATCTTCTTCACTATTACCTGTACTTTCTTTTCCTTTTATTTTCGATTTAGATTTTATTTCCATTTTGTTCATACCTTCCGACTGATGCTTTTTACCTTTGGCTTTTTTCAACAAACCAAGTAGCACAGCTTTACCAAAATTAAAGATAAATAAAGAATATTTATTTAATTGATAAAGAAGAAAATTTATTTCAAAAAAGGATACAAATTTCATTATCTCTTTGCATTACTAAATCTTTATAATAATCTAATTTTTCTTGAAAATGATCTCTATTGTCTTGCAAGGATAACATATTGGTAAAATTGTCGTTTAATTTTTTTAATTCCTCCACTTGTTTTCGAAGTTTTTCATTCTCCAATAATAAAAGTTTATTTTCAGTATCCAAATCATGATCTAAGATGAATTTAGCATCGTTTCTAACTAAAGCGACCCTTTGAGCAAATCTACAAGTGGATATAGTTTCCTAACGTTCGTAAAATTCACTATCATTAATTGATTAATATTACCTAGATACTACCAAGTGAAAAGAATTGAAATAAATTCTACCTGAAGGTTCAGAGAAGATATACTCAACGTTGCCAACATCGTCGTAATGCAATTTCCACCGAGACTATCTCTGAGAATAGCGGTTAATAAACAATTTCTGCAAATGATAATAATATCTTATCCGAATTTAAATGAACCTGTTAAAAGGACGAAATAAAATATACCTGTAAGGTATATGATCTGAATTTTCCTGATTCAAACATACTATTACTTGTTCTAAATAGTGCAAACTCAGATTAATATGTTTAGCTTCGGTCAAAACGGTTCCGCTAATTGCGCATTTGTAAACTCGTTCGGATCTAAAAACGCAGCCTGTTTAAAGATTGTTTTAATGGGTTGCATACCTCTAGGGGCAGACAAACAAGTTAAATGGGGAGGGTGGTACCCTGCGAGATCAACCAAATGCATTTTAGCTCTTTTGTAACGATTAGCTCCAAATTGCTTTATCGACACAACGATGGTAAAAATACAATGAGATCTCGATGATTGTGGATTCGTAGGAGTGTCAGCTGTAACGCTAATAAAGTTAAACAAAAAAATAATCTTTATTGTATCGATAGACGATGAGAGTCGGTAAATACGAAATATATTTTTACCGACGTGAATCGCCGATAAGAAACAACTCCATCGCCCGGTCTTCGTTCTTTACATTGTGGAAGGTCAAATTCTTCAAATGCAACTTCCCCTTTTCGTCTTCTTGAATCTTGACACGTCTGTAGAAGCGTTAAATATTGCTCACAATTGTTTAGGAAGGGACGAAAGGAAACGAAACGAAACGAAAAGAAAGCAAAAAGGACCCATGCCAAGTTGTTCCACCGATTGCTCCACATTCAAACTAGGAATAGATCTAGCAAAGAGCCTTAAATGGATCTGAAGCAAGTAGTTTCTTACGGAATGTCGATACGTAACGAAAGAGAGGAACCCTTTTACGAGACAGGAGACTCGCGTACTTACGGTAAATCTTCCAAACGCATAGTTTGCTGCACCTGCTGCTGTTGTTGCTGCTGCTGTTGGCGATCCAGCAAATCGTAACCGTATTCATTGTAGATCTCCAGATAAGCCACGTCCACGGAATAAATATTTTCCGGATGCTTTAATCGTTACATCATTTTTTGATAAATATTTGACATAATAATACCGAGAAAAAAAATGTATACCATTTTAATGACATCGAAGAGGTAACTTAAACTTCTTGGCACGATACCTTGGTCTTTGTTCGATGAAATTTGGCCTGTTATTGTATAAGTTTTACCACTACCTGTCTACAAATTGAAATATCTTCAATCACAATCGCCATCGATCACAATTATCACAGTTTCAATAATAAAGATAAATGAATTATTTAACCTGGCCGTAAGCGAAGACCGTACCATTGTAACCATCGAGGACTCTTTAATTATTTGTACACTTTAAGATAAAGAATCATAAAAAGGAAATCTATCGAATAATGGAATTCTCTTCACCTGTCGATCACAGGTCGACCGATACTCTCAAAGACATCTTCCTGATTCGCCTCTTCCTCGATGATACGATGAAACCTGACACGATTTATATTCAATTATGTGGTATCCTTTTGGTTTTGACATGATTACTTACGAAAATGTCCATGATTCAGGACGATGATCGATAAATTCGTCATCCTTAAAAGGTGCCAACAACACCAACAAATCCTTCTTGCGATCGTTTCCTCGACAAAGTATACGATATTTCTGAAAAAGGAATAATGTGTAGAGAAATCATTGGTCTTTTTTCAAATGTAATAAAATACCGCTAAATTTTGGCGGTTCGTTTCTGGTTTTAATCTGGCATAAACTTTGATAGCGTCTTTAGTCATTTTCTTGAAATAACCTGAATACTTCTTGATATTATCTATCGATCGATCGATTACGATTGTTTTTTTTTTTTGTGAAAATGGTATTTATCGTAGTGAAATTGTCGAGTTGGGATAATTGGATATGGTGGTATGGTGGCGTCGCGACGCCTTAGCGTCGGCGCATTAGCCACTCGGAGGCCCTGCTCTCGCGAAGAAACGAGCGTCGCGAACAGTGAGCCTCGCGCGCATCCGCGCATCCCTTCTCGAACCTTTCCAAGAAGGTTTCTCGCGGAGAAGGCTACGGGACATGTGCCTTTTCGTCTCTTATTGATCGGTGCGCGTACACATAGAAAATGACAGAGGGAGATAACATGTAGTCAATTTGCCTACATCTCAACTAAATTTCTCTTTTTCGATTCGAATGGATTCTCTTGGCAACATCATTGAGTCGTTGTTCACGAAGGGCGGATATACGCCTACACACGCCCGCGCGACTATTCCTGGAGGATCGCGAGACTCGTTCTTCTCCTCCTCCTTCTCCTCCTCCTCCTTCTTCTTCTCTTCCTCCTCCTCCTATTTGCCTTCCTTTTCTTCTTCTTTTTCTTCTTATTCTTATTCTCTTAACCAGTTTCTTCTTAATACCTTCCTTCTTTTTCTTCTCGATGGGGCTTGGTCTTTAAGCTTTTAAAGGGACGATCGTGGACACTCGGAGGACCAGGTAGGAGCTACACACTTTCTATCTTTCATTGGAAATACTTTCGTCCTAGAGTATTGCGAGAGATTACGTTGACATTTGGAAATGTCACAGACTGCCTACGTAGAGAGAAAGAGAGATACTCTTTTGTCATTACTTAAGAGAGAAAGAGAGTTTTCTAAAAGAATCCCGTTTTGCGAGCAACGGCCGAGAAGACTGGCAAATGGGAATGCAAAGTCGGTGCGAAAACGACTCTAATTAAGCCGCGCCTTCTCTCCTTTCTCCGAGACGAGATGTTCAATTATTTTCTTCTTTTTTTTTCTACTCTCTTATCGATCTTTCTCTTCCTTCTCTATTTCCTTTTTCATTTCATTTAGAATAATTCTACAACCTCTAATTAATTTCTTATTAATAACATACGTCTATGCATCTAAGAATGAAGAAATAAAAAAGATTTCACAAATTCTATTCAAAAGTCTCGAACATATATAAATATTATTAAAAATATTCATCTATTTATCATCGTACGCGTAATCTTTTCGTTCGTGTTCGCGTTCGCGTTCGCGTTCGCCAGGTAAGATAGGTGTAATAATATAATAGAATCATGCACGATAATGTGCCGAGGAGATAGCATGCAACGCATCAAGTGCACATACCTAACTGTACATTGAGAATCGAACGGACGTATGTATTATATGCATGTATTGTATGCACCGTTGCTCGTTCCGATGCGATGAGTTTTGAGTTAACATAATGACACGATGTATATATTTCCCTGTTATGCATCTCGTTCTTGTTCAAGTAAGATCACGAATGGAAATTAGACAATTTATTGAATGAATTAAATAAGAAAGAAGAATATCGTGACCTGCATTAGGATTTACACAAATCGAATATGACCTCGGAGATATAGCAAACGCGACAGTTATCGCGCGTCACCCTCTATCGATTTTACGGATTACCAGCCGCAGGCAGAGACACTCTGAACGATGATACAATTCAATGGGGATATAAGACATTTGCATTCTTCCCTATTCTGTTCCGGAAGTACAATATTAGACCTTATTTTCATTTGATTTCATACAGAAAAGTATTAGAAAAGGTATGATTAATAAGAAAATATCTGAAATGGTTAGTAAGTTAAACGTACGTATTGAAATAAGGATAAACTTACAATTAGTTTATAATCTCAAGAAAGATCGGTATTTACTTTCCGAATCTTGTTTCCCCCTCTGTGATGATTCAATCGATCAATTATTTTTCTAACCAATTTATTTCTTTATCAAATAAATCCCTGCTTAGACGATTCTATTATTCGTGGTCTGACGTCATTATACGATCGAAGTTTAAGGGCGTGTTAGCTCGATAAAGATACGCATTCGCGTATAAGGTACTTATAGGTATAACTCCGAAAATAGTTTGTCGAGTAAAAAGGAGGGGGAGTGTCGACGAAAGCACATGCAAACACGAATCTTTCCTAAAGGATAGATTTCCCTTTTTTCAATAAGGGAGACGAGACGAAGAACCAAGAAAAAACGTATTTCTATGAAATATCATTAAACCTCGTCGCCCCGTCAACGTGGTTTATGAAAAAGACGAGCCGGTGCAAAGACTTTCTCTAAATATTTAGAATGACTGCGACGAAACGGCACAGATGCTCGTTCTTATAAACGATGTCAAAAAAAAACATGATGTTCATCCACAGACAGAAGCTACGAATACATTTTATTCTTTAAAGGGGGGTATTCTAGTCTAGAAATTCGAAAAGATCGATTTTTTTTGTTTTCATATTTTCAAAGTTTAGACCTTTAAGAATGAGCTGCTAAGAGGATTCATAAAAATTCAAATTATTTTTGGACGCGGCATCTAATCTGATACGAATGAACAATCAAAACTTTAAACGTGTTTTTCTCAAAACTACTTTTTTCGATATGGTTGACATGATATCTCAAGTTCTAATACATCGATTGACTTGAAATTTGGTACAGACTTTATCAATACTATGAAAATTGTCTCCACATAAGGGTTTTTGTAATTTTTGTTTTTTACTATTTTTTAAAAATTATCAAAGTTGAAAAAAACGAGGCAAAAAATGACCTTTTTTCAAAAAGACGCCATTTCATGCAAAAAAATTTTTTTTTCGAATTAGCTTTGTCCAGATAATTCTACATCTTTGTTTAATAAGAATTAGCATTATTTTTACGTGTCAGATGACCAGGAGGATTGGAATCACGTTAACCAGAAGACACCTTTTCTTTTTGAATCCCTACTTTGTAGGCCTCTATCGACTTCAATTTTGAATTTCTTTTCAACTATTATACATTTTTATACTTTTCAAGTATCAATAAAAAATGATTACTGTTTTTTTTTTATTACGCCCATAAAATCACCTCAAAATCGAACTTCTGGACTAAAATACCCCCTTAATGAATAAAAATAATTTAATTATCGTAATACTATTATTTGGGGGTAAAATTCTATTTAAAAAAGACAAATCTTAAAGCGAATCTACTCTATATGTTTTTAGGAATGTAAGAGAATGAAAAAGACCATAATCTTTCTGAAATAGAAAAAAAAGAAGAAAAAAAAAAGAGATACGGAAGCTAAAGATGTTGAGCCCATAGATCGGTTCTTGCCCTCTCGGCATGCCTTTCCGCTTGGTAGAATTTCGTAGGAAGGAAAGGAACTTGCGTCTTCTGGTTCTGTGATTGTGTGTGTGTGTGTGCGTCTATGTAGTCAATGCGCTCGTTGGTCGATTCAAATAATAACGCGCTGCTTGTAAGATCGAAGAAAGGGATTTCAACTATCGAACGATAAAACGACCATGGCCTCTAATCATTCGTTAGCGAAACGACGCGATAAAATCGATAGGCCTGCCATCTCAGCGAGCAAAGAGCGCCATGTGGCCTATTCGCTGCAGCTGTCAGTTTCGGTGGCTCTTTTAAGCTTCGCTCACAATTATTTCGAAAGAAAATCTTTCTTTCTATTATTTTACAAATCATCGTCTATCAATTTCATCCTCGTCTGCCATATGATAGAAAGAAACAAACAAAATTTAACGTTAGGACAATGATGATTCATTCATTGAACCTATTATCAATCCTTGGACCAGGGGTTCTCTTGGTGTGAACGTACCTTTGGAAATGGACCGCGACGAAACGGCTGGCTCGCTCACTCGCTCGAGTGTGTGTTTCTCTCGAGTGAGTCATGGCCTATACGGTATACCAAAATATTGTACTTTGCGAACGCTTACACGTGCTCCAAGACGATCAATTTTCAGAGCTGACAATAGATCTCTTTCAAGAAACTGCCCTCTACTATACCCCTTTAATATTTTCTTATCAATTGCGTAAGTATATATTTCGATCGACACTACTCGATAGACTCTCTCAAATTGGAAAAAGATAGGACCATACTCGATCTCCAGTCAATATTCTGAATACACCCCCCTCCCTGTACGTATCCACTCGGGTCCACTTTAAAAGACTTACAGTATATTAAATAAATACAATATTATGAATTATTATAATCAATCAAAAAAATATATCGTAGAAAAGAAAAAAAGAGGGAAAGAGATAGATGACCTAGTCTAGTCAATAAGATGAAAATCTTTCCGCGAAGAGTATATTTCCTTTGTCTCTTTAGACATACAGGCAAGGAGAAGAGGACAACGCAAGCAGGATTATTTCTTCTTCCTTAGGAATCTGGCTCTGTGATTTCTCGGAAAGTCAGATCTCCGTTTATGGGATCCACACGGCGAGTCTTCGTCGACGGCAAGCGTCAACCCTTCTTGGGAGAAATCGGACCTTTCAAGGACATCGAACCTTTCTCTTTCCATCTTTCTCTCTCTCTCTCTCTCTCTCTCCCTCGTCGTCTACCTCCGTGTCTTTCTTCCTTAACAAAGTACAAAGTCTCGTAAAGAAATAAAAGGGTGAGAGGACATGGCATTTAATACGAAGGCGTCGTCCATGTTATTCTCGCAACTGAATGTGAAATCACGGATCGACATAGTCAGCGAGACCCTAATTGTCGTCAATTGCTGCCAATTGAGGGAGTCTACTCCCTCTACTACAATTTCAGGCTAGTAACCAAGTGTTACGCACTTCTCGAGCCTTCTCCTTTCGACTTATCCAACGACATTCGCATATTCTCTTGGAAGATTAGAAAACTGAGAAACTTGTGTCGAAGATCCTTCTAGCTAACCTCCTTTCTGATGTTTCCATTGTTCTTTCTTTCTCTCTCTCTCTCTATCTCTTTCTCTCTTTGAACGATGTCGCGATGCATTTAACCAAACGGCACTACGACTGACCCGTCCCTAATAAACCGTGAAACCATTCTTATTACGATGCCACGCGTTGCTATGGGCACGAACCATGCTATAGTATATACCTATGTATACCTATGTTAAATATATGTAGCTGTTTAAAGGGTGCGGTGTCAACTCGTTGCATCGAATTAGACCCGAATTTCTGCTTACAACTGGTCCTCTTTTAATATTTTTCATATATCGTGTTAAATGTATTCATAAATAATATCCAAACTTATGGATCTCCTTACATTTTGGAAAAAACTAGACATAACTTTTAGTATTAATCGATTATCCAATAAATATGATATATAATATTTATGATATCTTTCTTGATATTAGGGATTTTTGAATGAAGTGTTTCGTCGAAATGTTCACGTTAAAAGGGGGAAACTCACGATCAGATACGAGTGTAGATATGTGTATGTGTGAGTATATGGTGTAGGGCTTTGGTAGATCGATGCGGCAGTGGGAGAGGTCCATGCGAGAGCAGATGTTTGGTCCACGAGGGTCTGCTCAGTAAGTCGTAGGGTGTCGTAGGGTGTCGTAGGGTCTCCTAGGGTCTCGTGGGGTGTCGTAGGGTGTCGTACCATCGACTTACCCTTGTGTTTCGATCGGTCAAAACGCGCGCGCGCACACGCATCATCATCCAACAGAGAAAGAACCAAGCAGAAATCGAGAGGAAGGATATACCCTAAGAGAGAGCAGTTCGGATCACGAGCCACGTGGAGACTAAGTTGTTACACGCGTTTCTTACGAGTTATCGAAATGACGAATTAATCTTCATGTGAGAGATTCGTTTAAAAGAATCTCCGATGTACAAAATTTGTGTTAATCTATCTAATCCTTAGCTTGTGTGTGTGTGTGTGTATATGTGTGTGTTTGTTTGTGTTACCTCAAACGGTAAGAAATCCAAAAAGTGCACTCTTCTCGAAGATCATGCAAGTTCTAAGAACGACTCCTTTCTGTGATTTATTGTTAAGGTAAAAATGAAAGATGATTAACTTTTCTATATCGAATTAATGATCAAAGATTTTAAGATCCAAGTAGACAAATATTACAAGCTTTCTTCTCGAGGCATTCGGCCCTTCCTATAGCAATCGGAGACACTTTAAGGTGTGTCCGTTTCATTTACTATTGTATTTCGCTGCGCTTCATTATTATCATAACAGAAAAGAAACTTATATACCTGTATAACATAAATATTATTATCCCACGTAATTTATTCATACAGAGTGAACGTTAAAAGTTCCTACATGATTTTTAGAATCAATAGATTCATCTTTCATCCTTTTCAAGAATTTTCTATGGATCGATTTTTTGGTTGGTTTGACCAATGCCACATGTAACATTGCAATAACATATAAGAAAATTATGTCTATTATTCTTTTCGAACTAACAATTTATGATATTTTGTTCTTAATATTGCAGAGAAATATAAAATATTTATATAACAGTTTGAGACATTTATTAATTTGTTTGAAAGGTAGGAAAATCAGAGCATGACCGTTTTCGGAAGTGTCGATAAAGGTCTTCGAGTAAATGCAGTGTCTGTTCTTGAAAGGCAAATCGAAGTTTAAAATTACGATGTAACCGGGTTATGCCACCCATCTTTCTCTCTCTCTCTCTCTCTCTCTCTCTCTTTCTTTCTCTTACAAACTGTATCGGCCTGGATCTTGAAAAATCTCTACGAGACGCAACGTTTTATCGGTTTGATCAATGAACCAAAGAAAAGAAAAGAAAGGAAAGAGTTCGCGTTAGAAATAACGAACCTTGAAGAAAGCTAGCAGAGATGAAACCGATAAAAATAAGTTTGCGTATATAGTTTGTTCGTTCGTTAAACACCACGCCTCTTTCAATGTCCTCTTTCGCCAGATTTATCACGCACGTATCTCATATTCCTCGCACGTTGGAAATTTTATTTGGAATTTTAGGACGCGAAAAATTGTAAGAAAAAATAGATGATGATTCGTGAATACGTTGAAGGAATATATTAAAACGGATTAAGATAAATAAACAATTCATTTCACGTTCTAAATTTAATCAATAATATATTATTTCAATAACGAGAGTATTTATAGTCTTCCAAAATTCACAAGAGTTCTTTCACCTTTTTATGCACGTAGATATAACGGATGAGTAGAACGGTAATCTTGCACCGAATATCAGCCCTCGATGCTTCAATACTCAAAGGGTTCTACGTTAATTAAATCATCGCTCGGTAAGTTTCCAGTAGCTAGGATCGATGAAAGAGAAAGAGAGAGAAAGAGAAAACGAGGTAGACTTTAAAAGAAAAAAATAAATCATCTTTTGAAATATTTGTCATTATAACGAATAGTATTACTTCTTATTTTGTAATAATATTAGGTGTTGGAATTAACTCGTAGCGTTATACTATAAAGATAACATGAGTTTTAAAGTATTCTGTTTTCACCTTCAGAAACAAATTTATCGTAAACCAGCTCTAACAAGATTTTATTTTTACGACAAATATTATGTTTTAATTGTTAATAACATCATGTTACTATTATTTAAATATGTTGAGGTTTATCCCAAATATATAGGAGTGTAAGTTGAAGTTTGCCGGTTTTACAGTAGGATGTCGCTAGCAGGATGTAGGCATTTCTATGATTTGTTATATACACCATTGTTTTCTATTGACATTGACCTCCAAAAACACCTAAGTCTCATTCTGTCAAAATAATAGCGTCATAGTCGTTTATATCAATGAATATGTCGAGTTTCGTTCCAAATAAAGAGCATTTGCGGAATTCGTTGCTTTTCTTATTTCATCAAAAGAAAAAAACAGCTGAAGCACATCGTTTGCTAGTAGAAACTTATGGTGAACATGCTCCAGTGATTAGAACATGTGAGACATGGTTTCGTCAATTTAAAAGTGGAGATTTCGATTTGAAAGACAATGCTCTGTTTTTGGTGGGACCAGGATGGTGTGGTGTACCACGAACTATTAAAACCTGGTGAAACGGTAAATACGGATCGCTATCGACAACAAATGATCAATTTGAATCATGCGTTGATCGAAAAACGACCGGAATGGGCCCGAAGACATGGCAAAGTTATTTTGCAACATGACAACGCGCCGTCTCATACCGCTAGATCCGTGAAGGACACATTAAAAACACTTAATTGGGAAATATTATCGCACCCGCTGTACTCTCCAGACCTCGCCCCGTCCGACTTCCACCTTTTCGCATCGATGGGGCACTCACTTGCAGAGCAGCACTTCGTCAATTTTGAAGAAGTTGAAAAATGGCTCGTCGAATGGTTTTCCTCGAAAGAGAAAAAGTTTTTTTGGAATGGTATCCATAATTTGCCTGAAAGATGGACGAAATATGTAGAATCAAATGGTCAATACTTTGAATAAAAATATTTTGAGATTCCCCTAAAAATTATGTGTTCTTTTTAACGAAAAAAACCGGCAAACTTCAATTTACACTCCTGGTAAAGTGTTTTTGCGGGAAGTTTTATTCCATTATTTTAATATGAATAAAAGTGCTGTGGGAAGTCATCGGATTTTAGAGGAAGTTTATAGTGAACAATCCGTAACGCAGAAGATCATGGGTTAAGCCCGGACAACCATCATCATCAGTGGCAAAACGCAATATTCATGGATCTAAACTCCTCCTTTGTATTTGGTGGGATCAACAAGGTGTAGTTTATTATGAATTGTTAAAACCCAATGAAACCATCACTGGGGATCGTTACCGGTTACAATTGATGCATTTGAGTCGTGCATTGAAGGAAAAACGGCCGGAATGGAGCAAAAGGCACGATAAAGTTATTTTACTGCACGACAATGCTCGACCTCACGTGGCGAAACCAGTTAAAACATACCTGGAAACATTGAAATAGGAAGTCTTAACCCACCCGCCGTATTCTCCGGATATTGCCCCTTCGGATTACCACCTGTTTCGATCAATGGCTCATGGTTTATCAGGGGAAAAATTAACATCTTATGAGGATTGCCAAATTGGCATTTTTTTCGACAGGGTATTCGACAGTTACCTGAAAAATGGGAAAAAGTAGTGGGCAAACGATGGACAGTATTTTCAATAATGTAATTTTTTACTTTCATTTCAAATAAATCGTTATTTTTTAATAATAAAAACCGCTACGAATTAATTCCAACACCTAATAAGAAAATAAATATTGATACAAAATTTATCTGAGAAATGTTGAAAAAAGATTAAGATCATTTTCAATTGTAATGAATGTTGATTGAATAATGAGACTCCTAAAAGGTGTCCCTTTAAAACCCAATTTATACAAGCCGTTATAGTAAAGATCGTTACGAAAGAGATCTAACGCTATTACGAGTCGCGTAATCGTGTAAACGCCATATAATCGGCTCTTCTTCCAACTTCCTGTCGCTTTCCAACGACGATAAACGTATGTCGATTGTGAAAAAGAGAAGAGCTCGTCTAAGACTGCTTACATGAACATACGCACATGTTACTTTCTTTATCCAACCATTGACCCGTTAGACTAATAATTGGTCAAAATCGTACGAGTAAAAGTATGAAATAACGTAATTAATTAAAGGATTTGATCAAAATGAAATCATCGCAATTCATTGATTATATCAAAACGAATTTTAATAATAAACAACTTACTTAAGGCATTGTTAATGAGTTCCAAGTAGAAATATCACGGATGATCGGATAAAAAGAAAGTAATCGAGGTAATTAGAGCGATGCACGAATAGATTAATCGTCAAGTTTATCTATACTAATCATAAGCGTTATTTTTCACTGTTACCTCCTTCTTCTTCTTCTTTTTCTTCTTCTTCTTCTTCTTATCGGCTATTAGTAGGTCAGTATGCCGAGATTTTTGTAGCTTGGTGATACTCGCATTCGTACAGTTAGTTGCTTCACCGTATCTTCCTTCGTGAATTTTATTCTTTCTTAGATGATTAGAATATTAAAGAAAATTTCTTATCTTTCATATCATTTATATAGCAACAATACACACGTGTGAATAAATTTGATACTCGTCAAAATCACAAAATATCCAAACATTCGTTTAAAGACGTTAACGATCAAAGAGATCGATCGATATTCTATACACATTGATTCTTCTTTACCATAATAAGATTTCTTAGTAAAAGTTATACGATCAAATAAGCTGATTATATGAAGAAGCTAAGAAATAATTTAAAAGGAAAGTGTCGCTTGAATGAATTTGACTGAGGGATAATAGAAAACTCTTGTCGGGACTGTTTTATGCAGGAACGCGGTTTACACGCGCATTTGTATTTATGTATGTATGTATGTATGTATGTATGTATGTATGTACACACCTGCTCTCACTTTGGACGCTGTCCTGTAGCGATATTGCAAAGTCGTTACTTTCGAATAACGGTAGTTATCTTTTGCTTGAAAAAAAAAAAACAAGAAAAAAAAAACAGAAGATAATGTACTCTTATTACTTTGTGTGTTCCTTATTGGTGATTAATAATAATGGATTTGTTCTAAGATCAAAAACTAAGTTGATGATTATTTTTCAAACTAAATCTCACACGACGCAAACAAGTTAAAAAGATTCAAGTTTGCAAAGGTGTTTCTAACGGGATGAAGAAGAAAGAGAAGGAGGAAGAGGAGGAAGAGGAGGAGGAGGACAGCCAGACGACGTATACGTGCTCGTCCTTTTTAGAATCTCGTTGACACGATAGTAGGATCAGGATGAAACAATGTCTCGAGGAGCGTCAAGAAAAAGACACGTTCGACCTTTTCGTTCACGTCTGGCAAATTAAAATGCGTCTCCCATAACCGAGAACGGTTCGACACCGTTAATGGCGGACAAGCCACACGACTAAATTTATTCTAAAACGCTACTCGGGTCAGTGTGCCACGATTTTTATCGAGCAACAGGTGTACTTGCGACTTGGCACGTCGATCGTTCAACGATGACACGTTGGTTCCATTTATTTTCCCAAGAATCTTCTTTCCCATTTTTATGGGTACATTATTACGTTATTGTTTAAAGAAAAAAAAAATTAAAGAGAAAGAGATAAGAATAAAATGTGTCTTTCTCTTGAGTTAAATTCTAATTAAATTCTAATTAAATTCTAATTAAATAGTTTACATATAGGAGATTATTTATTTATCTTCTTGAAGCGTGTCGATCAAATTAATCAACAAATCGTGCCATTTGACTTTAATCGAATTTTCTAATATTTTATTTACGAACGTTTAAAGTGCGAAACTTTAAAAACCTGTTTCTACAAAATTTATCAAAAATAAAATACAAACATAATAAGTCTTTTTTGAGTCCTTTGTTCTTTCGAATAGTAAGAAACGGTACAAGAGTTACGAACGAGAATGGAATAGAAAAGCAATCTATGAATGAGCCCACGCTTAAAAAACCTACGCTGAATACCACTAGAACTCTGACACCCCACATCGAACGTGAATATGTTTGATGCACTCTAACACGATTCTCATTTTTTTTTTTAACTTGAACGTTTTCAAAATCCTAACCAACTATACTTTTTTCATTTGAATAAACTATGATTTATTATTGATATTAGGTGTACAAATAAATTTCCGCCGTTCTTATTAAAAAATTAAGCATTTGATGATTTTAAATGATGTAAAATTGCTTGCTAAGTTACTCCTAATATAAGTGCCTGTTTTTTTTGCATTTGGCAAGAATTTTCAACCAATAATATTTCTAATTCTGCGTATTCGTACACTTTCATCCTTCCGTTACGTATTTTATCTTCGACGTCACAGTCTCTGTTCTTGAACTATAAAAACCATTCATGAAAACTTCTCTAACTTAAAAAAGCCTCGACATATGCCTCTACAAGCAATCGATGCTCATCAGATGCAGATTTCTTTAAATAAAATAATTTAATCAAAAGTTCCCGCAAATGGTGCTTATTCGGCCTAAAACTCGACATTTTCGAAGGAAAATAAATATCCGATACTAATACAAAATCACTAATATATCAAAATTATGTTGTCGAGAGATGTCTTACTTTACGATATGACGTTTTACATCAGACCATTTTAACCATAATTTAATGATAAAACCATACTTACATTAAGTGAAAAATAACTACTGTTTTTATCTCCTATAATTTACCCTATTCAATATTTTCAATTATCCAAACATACGAAGAACAAATTCGAAAGTAGAATATTATCAAAATTCCAAATTCCAAATTTATTTAACGAATAAGTACATTTTATCGTTCAGAAATGCACAATTGTTGTCTGAATAATCAAGTGAAACCAGTGTCAGTACCTATCAAGAAGTCACGCATGGAATCGTATGCGGGTAAAAAGATGATTTCAACATAGGAGAAACCTTCCACTTCCGTTTCCGTCTTTCTTCAAATTCGAAGAAAATCCAGAAAGATATATTAGGTGTACAAATAAGTTTCCGCCGTTCTTATTAAAAAATTAAGCATTTGATGATTTTAAATGATGTAAAATTGCTTGCTGAGTTACTCCTAATATAAGTGCCTGTTTTTTTTGCGTTTGGCACGAATTTTCAACCAATAATGTTTCCAATTCTGCGTATTCGTACACTTTCAGCCTTCCGTTACGTATTTTATCTTCGACGTCACAGTCTCTGTTCTTGAACTATAAAAACCATTCATGAAACTTCTCTAACTTAAAAAAGCCTCGAAATATGCCTCTACAAGCAATCGATGCTTCATCAGATGCAGATTTCTTTAAATTAAATAATTTAATCAAAAGTTCCCGCACATGGTGCTTATTCGGCCTAAAACTCGACATTTTCGAAGGAAAAAAAATATCCGATACTAATACAAAATTACTAATATACCAAGATTATTTTGTCGAGAGATGTTAAACCCTACGATATGACGTTTTACATGAGACAATTTTAACCATAATTTAATCATAAAGCCATATTTTGTTGTACGGTGGAAACTTATTTGTACACCTAATATATGTATACATATATATATATTTCGTTTCTATCAACAGCAAAAACAATTGATCAGAAATCTAAGCAAATATTATAAATCTATAGAAACTAAATCCAAGCTGAACGTAATCGATTTTAACATGTGTCAGTGTTGACCTATGACACTTGACGATATACCGTGAACAAACTTATGCCATGAACTCGACTCGATCTCACCGTTATGCTCGACCCATAAAAACGATCATGGTAGAAAAGCTACGAGAATGGAGAGGCGAGGGCCCAAATAAAAAGAGAGAGAGAGAGAAAGAGAGAAAGAAAGAGAGAGAAGCCTTCTCAGTCGGGTCAGGAGGACGTACGGACGTTTGTATGGACGTACAGAAAAGGAAGTATAAAAGGACAGAGAGAAGGAAGAAAACTACGTCGAACGGTTTCTAAATGATGGGCCGTTAAAGACCGTATACGAAAGTACTGGAATACCAAGTCTTTTCTCTTTCTCCCTCTCTCTTTCTATAAGTCGACCACCCAAGGTCGAAAAGGGACCGGACTGTTTTCGATACTATAAGGGCAACCGACCAACTAACCGACCTCATCCTCGAGTGAAAGGTGTTTTTCTCTTTCTACTTGATAAATATTTTATAAACTATTCAACCAGTTACAATGAAATTTTACAGAATTGTTCATAGCATGCTAACTTCAATTATTTCAGGTGTTTATTAATAATTATTGATAAAACAGAGAAAAGAGAGTAAGTGCTAGAGAGAGAGAGAGAGAGAGAGAGAGAGAGAGAGAGAGTGAGTGATTAAATATGTGCATCTAATAAAAAACAAGGAATTAAGAATGCTTGGATGTGTGCGTGTGTTTAGGCAGCAAGTCGAGAAGTATTTGTATTTAAAAAAAAAAATACTCTTGAGTGTTTAAAAAATGAATAAAAGAAGAAAGTATTCGTCACTTGCCGAGATGTAGTTGATTATGCATTATTATGAAATAAGTCTAACACGAGATCATATTTGAAACTCTTTCAGTTCTATGGATGCAACAAAAGTTATTCGTGTGAATTATTGACGCGTGTATACAATATCTGGTTCAAAAATTATGTAAAACTTACGATTACTTATTACATTTTTTTATCGAAAATCCTAGCACGTGCAGTCAAATGTTAAAAAGGTTAAAAATTATGGTCAGCTTACCATTAGATTAGATGTACTTTGGCTTTATATCCAATACTGCATATCCATATCCATAACTGCATTGTATCCACATATGCAAATCACTTGCATAGGAAGAAAACACTCACACGCGTATACACGACACGAAATAAATGACGTACTTATTTAACATCGTTGTTACTTCTTCCGACGCTCGAAGGAGACTAACGATTATTATGAAAAATAGTTTCAAATACATTCGATAGATATCGAAGATACACGAAGGTCAATAACAAATCTAACGACACAATACTTCATAGAATAAAAATAACCGGCCTAGGAGTGAGAGAGAAAGAGAATGATAAATGTAAACCAAAAATTGAACTCCCAACTTAAACGGTTGTTAAGAAATGTTTTTTTTATGAAAAATTTCCTAGAAAATTGCCATCGAGAGATACAAATGAGTTTGAGAGGCATTTCAACGTCATTCCGAATAATTACTAATATATAATAAAAATAAGCACAAAGTATATCTTGAATGCAAGATTTTAATCATTGAAGCTATATACTTTTTCAATAATTAACGAAAATGATCAGATTTGAATTTTGTTAATAGCACTAAGTCCCCTATTAGCCGAAAGAAAACACTCACACGCGTATACACGACATGAAATAAATGACGTACTTATTCAACATCGTTGTTACTTCTTCCGATGCTCGAAGGAGACTAACGATTATTATGAAAAATAGTTTCAAATACATTCGACAGATATCGAAGATACACGAAGTTCAATAACAAATCTAACGACACAATACTTCATAGAATAAAAATAACGTCGTTAGAATACAAAAAACCGGCCTAGGAGTGAGAGAGAGAGAGAGAATGGTAAATGTAAACAAAAAATTAAACTCCCAACTTAAACGGTTGTTAAGAAATGTTTTTTTTATAAAAAATTTCCTAGAAAATTGTCATCGAGAGATACAAATGAGTTTGAGAGGCATAGCAACGTCATTCCGAGTAATTACTAATATATTTATAATAAAAATAAGCACAGAATTTATCTTGAATAGAAGATTTTAATCATTGGAGCTATATACTTTTTCAATAATTAACGAAAATGATCAGATTTGAATTTTGTTAATAGCACTAAGTCCCCTATTAGCCAAAAGAAAACACTCATACGCGTATACCCGACGCGAAATAAATGACGTACTTATTTAACATCGTTGTTACTTCTTCCAACATTCGAAGGAGACTAACGATTATTATGAAAAATAGTTTCAAATACATTCGATAGATATCGAAGATACACGAAGGTCAATAACAAATCTAACGACACTATACTTCATAGAATAAAAATAACCGGCCTAGGAGTGAGAGAGAGAAAGAATGGTAAATGTAAACAAAAAATTGAACGTTCAACTTGGCCGGTCGTTAAGAAATGTTTTTTTATGAAAAATTTCCTAGAAAATTACCATCGAGAGATACAAATGAGTTTGAGAGGCATTGCAACGTCATTCCGAGTAATTACTAATATACAATAAAAATAAGCACAGAATTTATCTTGAATGCAAGATTTTAATCATTGGAGCTATATACTTTTTCAATAATTAACGAAAATGATCAAATTTAAATTTTGCTAAAAGCACTAAGTCTCCTATTAGTCGCCTTTTACGACAAGCAATAAATACTGCGGGTATATTCTATCCCCGACCCGCAGGAGGGAAAAAATAAAAAAACTGAAGTATATGTAATAATCATTAGAGGTCTCTACTAAAAAGAAATAATTTTAATAAATAAAGGTTTCCAAGTACAGAAGCTCCTAGATAATTATATTAAATGAATAACTGTTTGAAACATGAAAAAAATGAATCGATCGCGTGACTCGATTTCTGTAGATCAAGGAAGAGACTTTGAAATGAGAATCGTCGTCAAGGTCGACGATCCACCACGAGGAATGGCAATAAACTTATTGTTAGTTCCTTTTTTCCCCCGAAGACAAGGGTCGGAAAAAATATTCCGAAGCGGTCGTACGCTACATTTTTCTTTTTGAAAAACCAGTCGTGTTCAGCGGCAACAGCAGCAGTGGCAGCAGCAACGGCCGCTAGAAGAGACAAGATTGCATTCCGATGCAAGACTCCTGTGGTATCTCGAGGCGAACAAGGACAAGAACGATTCGCTAAACGATTTCGCTTAAGCAACCTTTTACAAAACGCGAACGCGAGTTGTTACTTTCCATTTAATTCGTTAAGACATTTAGTATTGTGAAGATAAACTGAGTGAAAGAAAAACAAGACCAAAAAAAAAAGAAAAAGAAAGAAAAAAATTTGTTTATTAATGAAAAATATTGAAAATAAAGGATATTTTGTAAGATAAATCTTGACGATCGAAAGCCAAGGAAGAAACTACATAGTTATTTCCCGATCAAAGGAGAGTCCAAGTAGGTCCCCCTTCCTTGTGAAGGAAGCCTGGGAGAACCACCTGTAGACTGCACGAGAAGTGTTGTGTTTTCACCTGGCAGTCGAAGCTGCGATCGCGAGCGAGCAGGAAGAACCGATATTCTTCCTCTCCTTTTTAGATCTTTTCCTACCTAATTTAACCTTCCGATCATTGACAAATCTCTATGAGATAAGTCACTTTGAAAATCATCGCGAGTGAAAATGTAAAAAATGATTAAATAATGTGATTACAACTGCTATTTCAATCGTAAAGTGTTTTGGACAAATTTGTCTGAAAGAAAAGTGTCATTTAAAAGGATTCAGCATGGACACTGTCCTTGAAAAAATGGGCAAGCTCAATCTGGTAATATATTACAATCGAATTATAATCCACGTTTGAAGAATGAAAAGAGAGTTAAATTGTTTCTGAGAGAAGACTCGCTTGGAAACGAGTAAACGCGTTCACTTGAATGAAATGACATCTAATTCGTGTCCTAATTGCATTATCGTCTAACGTGCTGCTCTATTATTAAACTTAATTTTAACTAATGATATTTAAACGTTCAGCCGGCGTAAGCTTCTAATAAAAGACCCGTGTTACATAGACTTTAGAAATATTTTTAACATGGCATTCAAGCAGAGATTGTTTCATTAAACATTTAAGCCGCAATCGTATTTTTCAATTATTTACTTTAGCCATTTTCTAATTTCAAGTGTCTTCTTTATATTTCTGTCACTGATAATAATAGCGTAAATATTTTCATCGGAAAATAACGCATTGCGTTGTAGAAATACACTGAACGAACAGGAAACTTCTCGCTTGGGCAATTGCAAATTACGTAAAAAAAAAAAAAATATCACGGTGCTCCTTCAAACGTGCGAAGGAACCACATCGTTTCACATACGTACGTACTAACTTTCCGATGCGTTACAAAACGTATTTATGATTAATATACAAGACGAATAGTACCATTCAGAAAAGCTATTGTTTCTCAATAATTATCGATACGTTCGCTCGAGCGAAAGTTACAAGAGAAATCTTCATCTTCTTGACGTAACCTTTCAATTAATTTTTTCTAATTTATTAAATAACAATTTATTAAATAACAATTTTTTTAAATAACTTCTTACTCGATAACAACGTCGCTGTAGTTTCGTGAATATTATTCACGCAAAAAAAATAAAACCGTATTAACATAATCAATCGATAGCATTTTTAATCGAAAACGCTTGAAGGTTAGACTAATATAAGTCATGCTTCTAATTTCATTGATTAGTTAAACAGAATTTATTTTAAAATTTATTAAACGAGTATAATGCGTGGAAAACAAATAATTCAAGATACGTACGATAGGAATCCAATAATAAATTATTCAATTACGATTTATTACAAATATTGCATTAAATTCTTGACATACCGGAAAGATATGTATTTAGATACTAAATCGCGAACAGTGTGTTGGCTTCTTTATATACCTACTTACCTACATGTCTATATTTTTTGTCTTTTTTACTTAAGAGATAAGAAATTAGCGCGATAAGCTTGTCGATGCTTTAAAAGAACTCATTGTCGTTCGAGCATACGACAAACTCGTGTTAAAAAAGATTCTTAAGTGTTTCTCTTTTAAAATGACTTCGAATCAAGAAAGGGATATCGAAAGTTACGATGAACCCGTAACACCTCTACGTCGATGGGTTTCTTATGTAGTAGGTGAACATTTTTTACGCTATAATTGATAAATATACAGTGTGTTTGAATACCTCACTGACACCTGTTTATAATTAAATATATCTCCCATGCACAGAAAGAACAAATTGAGATATTAGAATTGTAGAATTTGATAGAAAAATATACTATAAACTATATCTTTAACTTATGGATACTTTTTTTTATTAGACTCGGTTTATATCGTATAAAAGTGAAAGAAAAAGTAACGTGTTACGTTGACAGTTCCGTGAGTCTACATTTTCCTGTTTCTCTTTCTCTCTTTCTCTTTCCCTCTGCTTGAATACCGATTAAAAGATTTTCAAATTCTAACATTGATACCAAAAGTGCTACAACGTTAACGTTTTCCTTTTGTTAAATATCTTCAGAGGATTCCGAGCTGTCCTGTAAAGAGTCCACAACCACTGAAGGAATTTGTCGGTCGCTGTCAAACGATGCCATCGAGAGTGAAGAAATCTTTTTGCGGTTGTCTCCAAGTAAGTACATGAGTTTACTTCCTGTAAATGTACTTGAGAGACGTTACGTTTCCTCTTATATTTACTTTCCTTTTATACATATAATTGAGAGAAAAATACTGAAGGAATAAAAAAAAGATAAGAGATATATCTCTCTCATATGTAAATCAAGTTTATCAAGTGTAAACTTATAATTAGTAGTAGTAGTAGATATAATATAAGATAGCAACTGATAACATATATTAGTATACTACACAGAATGTCGTTTACTAATCCTGATATCCCCCTTTTCTGATTATGCCAATCGAGTATAAGTGTATAATTCTTCCTTCTTGAAAATCTCTTTTCAAAGAGGAAAATCCACGTGATGGAATTTTTGTCGCAAACTTCTTCTTCTTCCTCCTCTTCTCCTTTGTATCCATTTAATTTCTAGAATACTTACTTGTTAGTAATATCTTGGTATGCATCTCCGCATTCCTTAAACTATAAACTATGCGATTTCTCTAACTTTTTGTCTTCTTCTTTATACAATACAACGAATTATCATTGAATGATATTCCAGAGAAATGAGATGAAACGTTAAAGAGATAGGAAATAAAAACAAGTTAACGCGTGTGTTTAATCAAGGATTTTTATCTTATCGGAAAGTGAGAGGGAGAGAAATAAACTTATTGTTAGTTAAATTCACCTTCCTCTAATCGTTGCTGAAACAATCTTCTATCGTAAAATCAAGTTTTCATTTAAGAACAAAGTCCTATTTCTTGTGGATAATATAAACGTAAATAATAATTGCGAGTATATATAAAGATTCGAATATAAAAATACCTAATGTTCCAATGTCAAGGCTCTACTCATTTTTTTATGGGGGTTAGGATCAGAGGTATATTAATCGGCAAGATATAATTACAGCCGTATCTTCATTCTTTGTAACGCTTAATGGATTTTCCAAGAAGTACCCAAGTGGTATCGTAAACCGAACGGTAAACTTATGTACCTACTCTAATTGTAAATGTTTTTCTAGAAAATGTCCAACACTGTTACGTAGCGAAGCTTCTTCGTCTAAAGAAGAAGAAGAAGAATCATCTAAACGCGTTCAATCATCTACATCCTTTCTCTTCCGGTTATTTTTCTCTTATAATTTATTTTCTTTTGTTGAGAAATGCTAAGAACGATTGAATTTGTTCGTCTCTGAAGAAGACGCGCATAAATCGAATAATCGTAAAGGAGCACCAATGCGAATAGATAATTTCCTAGTCACGTGTGAAAGTAAGTTTGGAATTCAGCGGCCAAGCCGGTCTCTTGACCTTTGCCGCCGTCCCCCACCGTTCGGTACGACGAGAGATGCTGCATGCCCATCTTTCCACTGTTCCATTTAGGATTAAAGATAATAGGAAAACTTGTCTCTCTATTTGTAAAGAAATAAACGAAAACTTTCATCTCAGTCCTCGTTATTTTTCGACAGGATGACGAGCCACCGGAAATCACGTACTGCGTGGTGGAACACACTGGTACGCTCACGCTTCAAGCAATGACGCCGACTTTGCCTATGCCAGCTGAAGAAGAACTGAACAAGATGTTCCTTGAATTGGTCGATGAGCTCGATTTAACGCAAGCTAATCGACAAGCGGTTTTGGCACTTCCAGCGAATAAAAAATGGCAAATATATTGTTCAAGAAAAGGAAATGGAACGCTTGAAAATGGGGGCTTGAGAACTACCGATCTTAGTGGTGACCCTGACGATTACATCGACAGGATCAGGGCTATTGCCAGTGTAAGTTATTAGAAAGGAATTAACTAGAGAAAAATACTAATATTTCTATTAGCGTATCAAAAATGAAACACATATTTCAGAGTCAATTTTCTGAGGAAGAAGAGGAAGCAGCGATAAGAATGCGTCAAGTAGAAGCACTGAAGACAGCTCTGAGAACACAACCACACAGCTTCGTCCTAAGGTTCATCGAACTGGATGGTTTGAACGCTTTATTAAAAGTTTTAGAGAGAATGGACGTGGAAGCAGCCAATAGCAATCTTCACACAAGCGTGATAGGTTGTTTAAAAGCTTTGATGAACAATTCGGTGAGTGTGAGGGCTAGTGAATAATATCGGCATTATTTATCGACTGAGAAGACAAAACTAGGATATAAATTATCGATAAAATTCCTTGGTAGAATGGCAGAGCACACGTACTGGCACATCCCACAGCGATCAATACCATATCTCAATCACTCGCAACAGAAAACATCAAAACCAAAATTTCGGTATTGGAAATACTCGGTGCAGTATGTCTGGTTCCTGGCGGTCATCGAAAAGTTTTACAAGCTATGTTACATTTTCAACAATATCATTCCGAGAGAACGCGTTTCCAAAGTATAATCAATGATCTGGATAAAAATTTTGGTATCTACAAGGACAATCTCTCTTTGAAAACAGCCATAATGTCATTCATCAACGCCGTACTTAATTATGGACCTGGTCAAGTAACTTTGGAATTTAGGCTCCATCTAAGATACGAATTACTCATGCTCGGCATTCAGCCGATTATTGAGAAATTAAGGAAATATGAAAACGAGACACTCGATAGGCATTTAGATTTTTTTGAAATGGTTAGAAACGAGGATGAGAAAGAATTGGCCAGGAAGTTTGAAAAGGAGCACGTTGACACTAAGAGCGCCACAGCTATGTTTGATTTGTTGAGGCGAAAACTCAGTCATACGGCAGCTTATCCTCATCTTCTTAATTTGTTACAACATTGTCTCTTATTGCCACGTAAGTTACAAATCGTTCTAAATTCCAATTGATCCTAGTTTAAATCCAATTATAATGGTTTGTTTTATTTCGCAGTCGATTATGGTTCGCATCCGCAACATTGGTTACTATTCGATCGAATCGTCCAACAAATTGTATTACAGACTGAAGGAAACGAATCGGGAACAGCAAAAAATCCTGACGTAGCTCCGATTGATATCAACGTGAAAGAAATCGTTCATTTGTTGGCTAAAGAAGAGGAACTAGTTGCAGCTAGGAAGAAAGCTGAAGAATTGGAACGTGAAAATTCTGATATGTCAACGAGATTGGCCAAGAAAGAACAAGAACTTGATTTACGAACGCAAGAAAAGGTAAGAAGGTAAAGGAAAGTTTGATCTTTGAAATAATATCTAAATGAAATGATTTTGTAGGAAGATATGGAGGCAAGTTTAGCAAGAATCAAGGAACGTCTTGAAAAAGAAACTTCGATGCACATAGAAACCAAACAGAGGATATCAGAGTTACAAGATAATCTTGAAACTCTATCACGTCAAATTAATAACGAAAAATCTGAAAGAAAACGTTTGGAACAGTTGGTAGCATCAGGAAGTTTGCCGGACGATGCCAAAGCTACTTTAAAGATCGTAGACGACGAGGTTCTAGAAAAAGTCGAAGCCAAAGCAATGCCACCTCCACCACCTCCGCCACCTTTGGCCCCACCTCCTCCACCTTGTTTAATGCCAGCTGCTCCAGCTCCCATGAAGGTGCAATATTCATTTTCATTTCAAATGTGCCGCGCATTCAAAGTAGAATATAACATTTTTTCATAGGTTTATATTATTCCAATAGGTTGAGATAGTGAAAAATGTTCCTCAACCAAGCAATCCACTAAAATCCTTCAATTGGTCCAAGATACCTGAACAGAAACTCCAAGGTACGATTTGGTCCGAACTAGACGATACAAAATTATACAACGTCATGGATCTAGAATCGATTGACAAGATCTTTTGTGCCTATCAGAAGAATGGCGTATCCACTGAAGGTTCTATCGAAGATTTACGTACCTTAGGCAAGAATAAGAAAACAATGTCGGTAATCGACTCGAGAAGAGCACAAAATTGTACGATATTATTGTCAAAACTTAAAATGTCCGACAATGAGATTACTAGGACGATATTGTCGATGGATCAACAGAACATATTACACATCGACATGGTCGAGCAATTATTAAAATACATTCCATCGTCCGAAGAAGCTGCTCTATTGGATATACATCAAAAGGAATTACAAAATCGAGCTGATTGTTTTCTCTATCAAATTTCTAAGTAAGTCACTTCTTCTTCTTCTTCTTCTCCTCCTTCTTCAATTTCTAATTGAAATATTTTTTTAGAGTTCCTCACTACGAACAGAGACTGAGATCGTTGCATTATAAAAAGAAATTCTCAGCCAGTATAGCAGAATTAACTCCAAGAATGCGAGCAGTTCTTGAAGCTAGTCGTCAAGTTGCAAGATCTAGAAGACTGAGGAAACTATTAGAATTGGTTCTAGCACTTGGGAATTATGTAAATCGGGGAAACGCTCGCGGTAATGCTTGCGGCTTCCGATTAGCTTCTTTGAATCGTCTAGTCGATACGAAATCTTCTTGCTCGAAAGGCACCACTCTTTTACATTATCTCGTACAAATTCTTGAATCGAGATTCCGTGAAGTTTTAGACATTGAGGAAGACATGCCACACGTTAGAACAGCTGCTAGAGTTAGCATGGCTGATCTTCAGAAAGAAGTGGCTAACTTAAAGAATGGTTTGCAAGACGTTCAAAGAGAAATTGGTGAATATCGATATTGTACATTTTTTTACGATTAGTACTAAGAAATAAATCTTTTTTTTTTATCTCTTTTTTTAGAATTTCATCGAGGCCAATCACAGGTATTGCAAGGTGACATGTTCTTACCAGCTATGAGAGACTTCCAAGCACAAGCTACGTGTAGATTAGCCGAAGCTGAAGATTTGTTCCAAGATATGAAAACCAGAGTAAGAACGGAAAGATTTTTATTTCATCAATCCGATAAATAGAATATTTATTAAAAATAATTCTTCGTTTTAATTCTTCGTACAGTTCGACCGAGCTGTCAGACTCTTTGGAGAAGACTCAGCAGGTGTACAACCAAACGAATTCTTTGGTATATTCGAAAACTTCCTTCAAGCACTTGCTGAAGCTAGACAAGATGTTGAAAATATGAGAAAGAAGATAGAAGAAGAAGAACGTCGAGCAAAACAGGAACAAGAGGTATCAAAATAAAGATATTATTTCATTACTTTTCCTTAAGGTAACATTTTGTCATCACTTTTTGTTCTTTCAGCTACGAAAAAGAACGATGGAAAGAAAGAATTCTCGTGAAGGAATATTAAACAGTATATCGTTAAGTAAAAAGAACGAAGCTAATGGTAATCAAGGAGACAACAAAGGTGAATTCGACGATCTAATTTCTGCGCTTCGTACTGGAGATGTTTTTGGTGAAGACATAGCCAAATTCAAAAGATCTAAACGTAGGCCAGTAACACCGTGTGGTCAAGAATCACGTAGACACAGCGCTCATAGGGAAGATTCACGAGAACGACATTAGACTTTGTATATTAGAGAAGTGTAGAATTTATTTTTATTCAAAAATAACTAAGATGGGAAAAATAGTTAAACAAATTTCGATACTAAATAATTATATCGAGATAGAACTTTTTTAACTATTTTAAAAGAACAAACTCGAATTTCAATCAGATTCCTAATTCATTTTAACTTGTGATTGTGTCATTTTATTTTTTTCAATCACAAGTTTTTATACAAACTGTATTTCACGATCGATGATTGATCGTTTCCTAAAATAATTCACAGACTGCGTAGATAGATTCTATTCGCTTTTTAAAGTCTGACAGAGAGAGAGAGAGAGAGAGAGAGAGAGAAAGAGAGATGCCAATGAAGATCCAAGATTCAAATATAAATAAAGAGAATCGATGTTTTTCTTTGTACATAAATCATACCAGCTTTTATGTTTCTTTAGAAAAGAAACAAACTGTTTGGACCAAGAAAAAGTCTTACGAGCTAATATGGATCAAAAACGTTAACGTTTTAATCGACATTGATATTAATCAAAACTCGAATTGATATACATATTTGTAATCATGTTCGTTTGTAACCAACTTTATTCATTAAACGCGAAAAATATTGACAAAATAGGGGCCTACAATGACATTTCTTGTGTCGAGTAATTCACAAGTCTGAATTTTCTATCGTTCAATTAGAAAGAAAAAAAAACCACTGACAATTTTTCATCGTCAAACCTTTACAATATAGTTCGACGTTTAGAAATGAAAAAGAAATTAGAAATGACAAAAAAGGGAAGAAAGAAAACGGAGATTTAAAAATAGCGCTGTATAGAAATCGGTGTTTTATAAGCTTTTGTACTTTTGTATGTATATATATATATATATATATATATATACATATACATATACATATACATATATATATATATAGTAATATCGATGTCTAGTTCTCGCCAAAAATCTAAAACAAAATTTCTTGCTCGCGAGAATCTCGATGTCTGATTTAATATATTAATTATATATTAAGCATCTCTCACTGATATCATCATGTATATTAATATTTGAGAAAATATATCTAATAAAAGAGTAAGATACGAATCGTAAACCATAGAATTACGTTTATAAAGCGTTACATTATTATTTGAACTTTCCGAATTTCATCCGAATACTATTAGGCGTTGGAATTAATTCGTAGCATTTTTTTTACAAAATAACGATTTATTTGAAATGAAAGTAAAAAATTACATTATTGAAAATACTGCCCATCGCTTGGCACTACTTTTTCCCATTTTTCAGGTAACTATCGAATACCCTGTCGAAAAAAATGCCAATTTGGCAATCCTCATAAGATGTTAATTTTTCCCCTGATAAACCATGAGCCATTGATCGAAACAGGTGGTAATCCGAAGGGGCAATATCCAGAGAATACAGTGGGTGGGTTAAGACTTCCCATTTCAATGTTTCCAGGTATGGTTTCACTGGTTTCGCCATGTGAGGTCGAGCATTGTCGTGCAGTAAAATAACTTTATCGTACCTTTTGCTCCATTCCGGCCGTTTTGAAAAATAAGATGTGTTGTAAAAAAACACCTAATAACAGCTGATTTACGATAAATTCGTTTCTGGAGGTAAAAACAAAATACTGTAATAACCACGCCATCTCTCATCAAACGCTACGAATTAATTCCAACACCTAATAATAATTATCCTTCACTCCCAACGTTACTCTAAACTCCTAATGACTAATTGTAAGAGTTGAATGTTAAAAAAGTTAAAAATTATGGTTTGCTTACCATTAGATGTACTTTGCATTTACAACCAATGTTGCATATCCATATTCATAACTGCATTGTATCTATATATGCAAATCACTTGCATAGAAAGAATACACTCACACGCGTATACGCAACCCTGACGCGAAATAAATGACGTATTTATTTAATATCGTTGTTACTTCTTCCGATGCTCGAAGGAGACTAACGATTATTATGAAAAATAAATACGAAATACACTCGACAGGTACCGAAGATACACGAAGGTCAAATACAAATTCAACGACGAAATGATACGAAAGACCGAGGACTGAGAGAGAGAAAGGTGAACATAAACAAAACATTGAACGCTCACCTAAGCCGGTGATTGTTGAGGAATCTTTTTCTATGCCAAATTTCTTAGAATTCACCGAGAGATGTAAACATCAGCCGATCCTTACCTCATTTGTTTTACCTACTTTAAAATAAACTTGACCTATTTTCATTGACCTACTTTTCTACAGCTGACCTACTTTTTTACCGATGACCTACTTTTGAACAAATGTTTTCTATTTTGTATGTATTGATTTTTATTGATTTCTTAACACATCTTGCGCGGGAAGCGACTAAAGTTGTTTTGCACAGATAAGTAACGCGGTAGTATAAATGTAAATTTTGTAACGTACCCTTGCACTAAAATTTGTGATAAGCCTAATTACAATACATTTAGATATTAAAAATTACAAAATATCCTATTTCTTTCTTTAAAATTTTACTAGCATATTCTTCAAGATTTATGACATTTTATTAAAAAACATTTAAAGTGAGTTCGAGAGTCATTGCAACATCATACCAGATAATTGCTAGTTTTTCATATAAAACTAAATTTTAAAAAGTTGTAGAGTGAACCATGTGTTCATTAAAGGACTATACCAGTGTGATACTTTCAAAATATTGATTCTTTTTTCTTTCCTTTTTCGACAATTTATATCTTTAAGAATGTCTCATTCAAATTTCAAGGCTCAAATATTTTTCGAATGGTAGCCTTTTAAAGAGCAACTGCTGATATAGCCCCTGAAAAGTTGGCTATAAACTGGTATAATCTTGGTATAAACTGTAATATCAACAAGATGCTGGTAAATTGGCATTTGCATTTAACGTCGATAAAACAGTAACTCTTTTCTTTTTTATCATTTGATGCAATTTTCGAGAAAATTGCAATTTCTTTTAATTTCCATCTAATATTGCAGTTTAGTTATATTTTAGATTTCAAATATATTCCATAAATATGGTGAAGGAAGATGGGGTAGCAAAATATTTAATTACTTTATATTTTCTATGTGTATAGTATTTGAAAAAAGTATTGTTTATCAAATTTCTCTCTCTCTCTCTCTCTCTCTCTCTCTCTCTCTCTCTCTCTCTCTCTCTTTCTCTCTCTCTCTCTCTCTTTCTCTCTTTCTCTCTCTCTCGGTCGCTCTTTAATAATTATACTATGGATTTAATAATAATTAAAAAAAATCCCAAATTATTATTGCTCAATATTCTTTTAGTCACGTGACTGATATTATAATACTGATATCTACCGAACTAAATCTAATTGGAAGAATAAGTAGATTAAAGATTAACCAAATACGTTAACTATCAGGTTATATCAATTATATTTCATATTTTATACTTTTGTTTATTGTTTGTTTGATTTATTACCCATATATTTATAATTAAAAAAAAAATAACATTTTCAAAAGATAATGAATATCTTTGAATCACTTGAGAAAGTAATATTTCTTCATACACACACGTAGGATTATATTTTAAATGTAATTTTCCGTAACAGTGATAATACTATTTTTATATTTGGTTGTATAGTAAAAGCGTACAGTTCCCCTAGCATCTAATTATTATTTCCGCTTAGTAAAATATTGTTGCATCAGGTGATATTTGTACTAAATGTTAAGATCAACGAATGATCAAAAATATACAAAGTGTAATAATTGAAAGAATATTAAGGAGGTTTACAAGTGAAAGCTTTACCTATCAAAATGTTTTGTCGAATTATTTATCATATTAATCTCGTTAAACGATAGTTGCCAAATATTTATTACGAAATCTTGTTATGTAAAATAATACAAGTTAGTGTTGCCAATGTTATTAAATGCGCGCTTAAAATATAATTAGCATCGTATCATTGAGGTTAGGAAATGTTGACTGCTAGATTGATTGTAATTAATAAAAAACTTCTTTTACTTTCTCATTTAAAGTTACTTCATTAAAAGCGTATATATAGTATAATATTACACAGGGATGACATACCTTTTTTTTCTATATTTTCAGATTCATGAGAATTCAAATGATTTATAAGAACTTCAGATGAGTCGATATTTTCAATAATATAGAAACGAGATATGCAGGATCAAATAAAAGAAGAACTTTTGCCTACTTTTCTTGCAATATTTGGATCTAAATTACATGTCAACGTTAAAGATGTCCTCTGTAGAGGCACCACCTTTTATTCGGACAATAGAATGGGATATGATGGACAAAACAAAGTTCTTCCCATTGAGTATGCTGTCCTCCTTCTCTGTACGATGCTGTCTTTATCCTCTTACTGTAATAAAAACCCGTCTTCAAATACAGAGGCACAATGTCATGTATAATGGTAAGTATCCGATACAACGATGTACTAATTTAGAAAGAAAAAGACAAACTCAAGATTCTTTGCAGATCTATAAATTTGTATTGTGTATGGTATATCCAATGTAACAGCACAGACATTAATTAATAATAATTTATGTCAATTACAGGCATGATAGATGCTTGTAAAAAAATTTATAAACTGGAAGGGTTTTCTGGACTCTACAGAGGTTTTTGGATAAGTTCTATACAAATTGTGTCAGGAGTATTTTACGTATCAACTTATGAAGGAGTACGTCATTTGTTAGGAAGAGAATCTCTTACTCTTCGTATAGATTCTCGCGTAAAAGCACTGATTGCAGGAGGTGCTGCTAGTTTAGTGGCTCAAACGATAGTTGTACCATTTGATATACTTAGCCAACATCTAATGGTTCTTGGGATCAATAACAAAAGTGGTAAAGTTTATATAGATAAGGTGAGTCAATGAATATCTGAAGCAATGAATTATATTTAATAATAAGTTGAATATTATTGGAACACAGTTAGGGATGAATCCGTTAGGTTTAAAAGTAAAACCTGGAAGGTCCCATGCTCGCATATCCATAGAAGTTGTAAGATCGATATATCTAAGAGATGGCTATAGAGGCTTCTATCGTGGATACATAGCATCTTTATGCGCATATGTGCCAAATAGCGCTCTTTGGTGGGGCTTGTATACAGTATATCAAGGTAATTGTTAATCCAGTTTATGGATAACTCTAATATCGCTAACTCTAATACTCCCATTAATTTCCTTCCATTCCTTTTTATAGATGAACTTGTAAAAATATTTCCAATGTGGTTTTCGCACTTACTCATTCAGGCTGTGGCTGGTACGCTAGGTGGTTTTACAACAACTATTATTACAAATCCTTTAGACATTGTAAGAGCGAGGTTACAAGTTCAAAGACTAGATAGTATGCTTACCACGTTTAAGATTTTATGGATCGAAGAAGGACTTAAAATGTTTACAAAGGGTTTATCCGCTCGTCTTGTTCAGTCAGCTTGTTTCAGTTTTACAATAATACTAGGATACGAAACTATCAAGAGAGTTAGTATTAATGAAGAATATAAAAGTTTTATTAGATGGTGAATTTTAAAATGTTCATTCGTAGAAATGTACATTTAGATGAAATCAAATGCATTTTATTAAAAGATACGTATGCAGACGCACAAATGTGCACACAAACTTTTCCAAGTTTGAAAAAAAAGAGAAGTAAATATATATAAAAATAAATCTAAGTTGCTTTGTCAATTGGGAGAATCTAGAAAAATATTTTCAACGTCGAGTGTGAAATTAATATTACGTTTAAAAAACTAAACGAGAAATATTAATTATTAATTAAACGAGTTAATATTAAGTAGACTGTAAATCACAAATATTGTATCATTCATGGCACGAATCTTATTACAGCGAGCTAACGTAAACGATCAGCTATATCAAAAGCTTTTCTTCCTAATACTAATCTAAATAAATTTCATATTATTAATATTTGTTGTATCTAGGAAAAACATTTTGCCATAGAAAATCTATCATTACGATATGTTTAATGTCTTGTGACAGAAATAACTTTTAATTTAATATTATATTTATGACACATTCAATACTCTAAAGTGTCACTTAAAATCGTACACCATTAGACAATTAAAAGACAATGTAGAAGTAAATACATTAGTACATGTTGGTGTAACTGTAAAAATATAAATAATAGCCAGTTTTTTCATGTTTAACAATTGATCGTCCTTTATTTTCACGGTTGTTTAAATATTTTTTTTATTGTCAGAATCAATTTAATACTCATTAAAGTAAAAATAATGCAAGGTATATTCATATTAACATGTAATAACTAATAAGTTATTTTAATTTGAAGTTCCTCCGATTATCAAAATATATCTAAAGGGTATTAATTTCTATTCCGACGAGTGAAAAAGACCAAAAACTTTAAATAATAATTTTAACTTGTTTCAAGATTTCAAGTTAAAACTAATTAAAAATTTCATAATGGTATACTAATGTATTTATCTGTAAGTTGTCTTTGTCCTAAATACACTGTAGCAATAACTTTTCAAGCAAAAATCTAGTAATCGTAACGATGTACGATTTTAAGTATCATTCACTGCAGTTGTCAAAAATAATAGATCTTCGCTAATAGAATTTATCATAGACTTTAAAAAGTCCAGTTGAAATGCAATATGTGAGAAATATAGATAGAAAAATAATTACTTAATAGAAGTAAAAATAGTGAATTATGCAGTTTTATTTCTCCTGTATATATTGATAGTTTCATTTTAATACTTATTAGATTATATTGCTTGCTAAATTTCAATATTACAAATTATTTTGTTTAAAAGATATAGCGTATGTTCAGTTATGACATTTTTTGTAATTTATTTCAAGAGGGTAAATTAATGATATTTAGATTTATTGATACTATATGTTTTAAGATGATTGGGAAAGGAAAAGGAAAGAAATTAGTTAAAAAGTATGCAATTGTATATACCTCTGTTATTCAGCGATAATTGAAAATATCCCGCCACTGGCGAGCATCTCTTATTGGCAGACACGCATGTAAACCATTATGGATATATTAATAGAGAGAGTATTTTAAGGAGAAAAACATTACAAGATGAAAAATCGTACAGTAGAGACTCGATTCGTTTCGTTCTCAAAAGTTTCGTCCCCTCAAAGCGTTTCCCCTTCCCCATAAGATTTCATCTATTGGAAATGAGGGGAATATGACAATGAGCGTGACATATCTATATGCGAGGACAATCCATGTGATGTCGGTAACATAACCTCAAAAGTACTATAAACATTCTAAATGTAGCATTCATAGTAATTACTTAATTAGTTTATAAGTAGGTATTTATTAAATAATAATTAGAATTAAGATAATGATAGTATTTAATAGTGTATTTAATTCATGGTTTTAAATTTCGCGGGCATTAGGCTCATTGTAAGTTTGATAGGGTTAGTAAGTAGCAGCTGTCTATTCTCATTGGTGTACAATAATCTGACCATGCCTACTGGAAACCCTTTGATAAATTTTCTTCCCTCGAGACCGAAACGAAATCGAGTCTCTACTGTATTTAAAGCTTCTGGTAGAAAATATGTCTGCGAATACTAAAGAATATTATTTACACGATTTGCAATTCTACAATTGTTACCCTACTGAAAATATTACCCTGAAAGAACTAAAATCAGTGTGCATAGAACGAGTAGACCTTTTATTGTCTGTTGATAAAATATACAGGAAAATTGGCGCGAAGAAAACTGCTCGTCAATGTAAAGAAATGTTATTAAGCGAATTGGACAAGTGTCATTTATTTTTTGATATTATAAATGGTCCTAGCAAATTGAAGATACAGAATAAAATAATATATTTAAGAATATTAGATAATGCTTCTCATTTTCTTGTAAAAGCAGCTTGTTCTTCGCGTAATCTAAAATGGATTATTATTCAAGAGATAAGACTTTTCCTTTGGAGAATATCTACCTTAACTCTCGATGAGATAAAAGAATTTATTACGATAAACAAAATCCAAACTTATGATATTTCTAAAGAAGAAGAAAAAGGTCTAGAAGAATTTATGGAATTGAGTAAATTATATAAAAATATGCAATTTTATAAAGTACCATTTCAAGCAGTTCCAGATTTAGTTGCACTGCAGAAAGTTTTTGTTAAAAATGGTATGGCTTTTGTACCTGAAAAAGAATTAGCCGGACTATGTTGTTGTTACTTTAAAAAAAATTTACTTACTAAGTGCGACGTTATATTATATCCAAAAGATGCAAAAGATAACTGCGAAAGTTCACAATTTAAAGATATCCTTGATACCATAAATAATTATCTTCATTTGCAAAGAGATTGTGAAATGGTGGATGTTTACAGTCCATCTGTAAACGAATTGGATTTTTTGTTACCATTGGCTTATCCACTTTGTATGAGATTGATCCATGAAAATTTAAGAAAAGATCATCATCTTAAACATGGAGCACGTTTACAGTATATTTTATTTTTAAAAAGTATTGGAGTTTCTAAAGAAGATGCTCTGAGTTTGTGGAGAGAAGAATTTACAAAAAAAAATGGATATAAAAAAGTTTGAAAAAGATCATGGATATAGATTAAAATATTTATATGGTGAAAATAAGACATATCACGATTACAGCTGTTATTCGTGTTCATTTATTATAAATTCTAATGAAAATCCAACAGAAAGTTATGGTTGTCCATTCAAGACTTTAACGAATGTAAAACTTAGGGAAAAATTAACCGAGTATCAGTTTGAACTTTTAGATATTGAAGATATTGTAACTTCATCAATGTCGAAAAATTATCAAAAAGCATGTATGAAATATTACAAAGTTACAAATAATGATCTCAAACACAAACCATTTCACAGTCCCGTAGAATACTTTTGCTGTGCTGCTTATAATAAAAATAACAATAGCAATAACTCATTTTAATTATAATTTACCTAATAAGATAAAACATATTTAATAATATATTTTCTATAGTGAAAAATCATAGTCACTTTATTTGGATTTCAAATATTAATCCTTGATTTCAGTTTGAAAAAATTCATAATAACCACCAGTCAATTTAATAGGTTACACGTAGAACGTTCAAGTCGGTGTATATATTTTAAGTGGTACAATAATCCAGTATATAATATTTGTAATTCATTTTAACTAGTATCATTTTATCTTTATAATGATTATCAATTCAAAATCAAACTATAGTAAAATCTCAATTTCGTTCCGCACTTAAAAATTTCGTTCCCGGGAAAGAATTTCCCCTTCCCCATAAGATTTCATCTTTAGGAAGTGAAAAAAATATGACGATTGGTGAAGTATATTTATATGCAAGGACAATCCATGTGATGTCGGTAAGTTAGAAATTTATTTCCGCTTACTAAATAAAAATGTCAACAAGCATTCAACATACCTGAAAAGTACTTTAAAAATTGGAAAATATAGTATTCATAGTAATTACTTAATTAGTTTATAAGTAGGTATTTATTAAATAACAATTAAAATGAAGAATTTGATAAATAAATAATACTGTGATAGTATTTAAAAGTGTATTTAATTAATGGTTTTAAATTTCACGGGCATTAGGTTAATTGTAAGTCTGATAGGGTTAGTAAGTATCAGTTGTATATTCTCATTGGTGAATAATAATCGAACCACGCCTATTGGAAACCCTTTTGATAAGTTTCCTTCCCCCGAAACCGAAACGGAATTAAGTCTCTATTGAAATTTTTAAATTTTGCAATAAAGTGGCGCTAACTAGACGAAACTAACCGACTAGTGATTCGACTACTGATTGGTCGAATGTTTGGCAAGTGGCGCTAAAACCATTACACGGAATTGTTCGATCGACGGTAGACGATTATAAAAGAAAACTTTACGTGAAAATACGTTTTTGTGATAGAAAGCGACCGAGAGGAATTGGGTATGGAGAGTAAATCTGCATCGCGAAGAGAGGAACGTTAGAAAGACTTAAGATTTTACATCAGTTTAACGGCCCTTTCTCCTTTCTCTCCCTCCCTCTCTCTTTCTCTCTTCCGCCCTCCCAGAAAGGAGAAAAGGAGGCACCGGTCGTCGCAGTGCGGCGGATATACCGCGCGAGTCGTGACAGAATAAGACAATCGTTTATACTACGTTATCGAGTTATACTACTAAAAGAAATGCCAGATAAAGAGGGTGCGTCCTAAATGTGATATTTTGTGTGCGGCTGGCTGATACTGCATGCGATGCCCCGATTAATAAACTACCACTAACAATTAGACTAGTATACTGTATAAAAGTGTATTGTCATATTTGTCGCTAACGCAAGAGAACACGATCGTGATTTACTATTTTATGCACCCACCCGGATGATCGCTGTCGTATAAATGTCGTATGAATAATAGCGTAAGCGGAAAAATGCCCGCGTCTCGTGGAGGCATGGTGCATGGTGTTATGCCACCGCACTACCTCCACGAGCTGCCGGCACAAGACGAGGAACGGCTTGAAAATATATTCAAAAAGCTCGATCTCGATGGAAACGGCAGAATCGACGTGCACGACCTTTCAAAAGCGCTTCACGAGGTCGGCGTCCACAAGCGGTACGCTGAGGTAATCCCTTTTTCTTTGCCATTTCAACGTAAAAGGACAATCCGTACTTCCTGTTCCACTTGTTCACTTACTTGGCTAATGACGAGGCTAAAACCTTTTTAGTAGTACTTATTTATTTATTTATTTACTCATTGTTTTCTTATCGCAATTATATCCGCAAGGCAAGTAGGTCAAGCGCATCTTTTTACACACACACACGTACCTACATACATGCACAATCTACTTACTTAACATCAAATATACTCGACAGTCCAGCATTTTATGCAATATTGTATTTCAATGGTTTCTTCGTCTAGAGATAAACAAGAACTAATCGCTTCAGTATTACGTCGCGTCGATCTGTCAGGGTTAAACCTAATCCAAATTTTATTCATTTTATTCACTTTATTCACTTTATTCACTTTATTCCATTTGAATGAAAAATAAACGTGGAACTGCTTTTAACAACTTTATTTTATCTCTTTTCCACATCATTGTATAAATAAGTATTTTCATTTAATCTATATTGTATAAATTATGTGTATGGACATTTATTATATGCTTGTTCTTTCATTTCAGAAATTCCTTGCTAGATCAGATAGTACAAAAAGCGGCGACATTAGCTTGGCAGAATTTATACATTATGTTCGCGAGCATGAAAAAAATCTTCGTCTTCAATTTTCTGATCTTGACAAGAATAGAGACGGTGAGTATATCATACGTTAATGCATAAAAAATTTATAACTAATTATCTATAGTTGCACAACTATCTTTTTCGTTGTAACGGTCATGCCAATTTATATTCTAAACGTTTCACCAAACACTTTTTCTCTTACTTCTTTTTATGAGCCGTAATGCCCTTGTAGGAGAAAAGATTGATCTTGTTTTATCGAGTATGCGTCCATTTACTCGATTAATAAATGATTTTTTTATCTAAAATACCTAACATAATTGATTTGATCAATATAAAAATCAATCTATAGACAAGTAAATGTACCTTCTGGTAATGAAATAAGTCTATTTGTAAAAAAAAATTCAAAAGTCTTAATACAAACTGCTTACTGATCCGTGTCATTTTATTCATAGGCAAGATCGATCTTGAAGAGTTGATAAGAGCATTTAAGGACTTAGGAATAAAAATGGATCGTCGCGAGGCAACCAAGTTGCTACAACGGTAAGATGTCCCTAAGTAACAAATTATCGCGACGTATCGATGATCAGTTTTGTCATTAAATTACCTTAGACTGTTACCAATTTGAATGGAATAATCTTTTTGTTTCTCTTTACAATTGATTTGCAGAATGGACAAAGATGGAAGCCTCAATATAAGTTTCAACGAGTGGCGAGATTTCCTCTTGTATGCACCGAGCACCAATATCCATGAACTTATACAATATTGGCGACATTCTACCGTAAGTATTTCTTAAGGCTCAAAGCAATCTTATATTTTGATATTGAACAAACTAAACAATTGTATTGCACACATATTTAAATACATACAATTTATTGTAATGTAATAAACATTAAGTGCATGCAATTTATTATTATAATTCATCAATATAGAGCGTTTTCGAGAGCGTAACGCATTACTCGTACTTGGTACACATAACAATCGTCGTTTCGTCCAATCAAAATTCAACGTGGGAGGGGGAATAGTTTGACGTGTACCATAAACATGATCGTCTGCAATCTAGGCCGTCGCCGATTCGTCGACGAAGAAGGCTCGTCGTTCTTGGCTGTGACGTAGAAATCGTCATTAAGTATGACCTTCCTCATCTCCAGCTGTTTCTCCCTTTCTTCCTTCCTTCCTTTCACCCTTCCCTCTTTCTCTTCTACAATTTTCGACGAACGAATACAACGCTTGCGCACTAATTCTCTCCTCCCTCCCTTCCTTCTTTTTCTTATATACTTTTTTCTCGTCCATGCATCTAATGTATCAACCGTTCCGATGAACTCACATGCTCTCGAGTTTGTTGAACTTTTAATATATCATACGACATTGATTCCTTTTACAATCCTAAACGATCTCCCTACTAATATATTTATTTCTAATCATTCAAAATGATTTCTTCCAAATATATTTCAAACGATTCCAAGAGAGAAAAATACTTTCCATACGTTATTCTCGTCATCGCTCGTAAATGAACTTTGAACACGGTTGATTAAAATCTCTTGTCAAAATAATTATTTATTGGTATTTATTTTTCAGCGTTAAGCGATACGCGTTTGTTTATTTTAATTAGAAATGTCTCAACGATCACAAAACTCTATAATAATCGTAATTTACATAATCTTCCAAAACACAACTACTGTCTTTTTCTTTTTTAGTAATAATGGTTAAACAAAGGTCAGAATTACCTGCAATTAAGATGTTGTATAGCTATAACGTGTACAAAGAATTATTCTGTCCTTCACGATACAACAGAGACCCTACTTATTAGCTCATTAATAGGAAGATATATTAAATAGAGATAAAGAATTCTATTAAAAATCCTTCAATTCTTCTATGTATATCTTTAAATTAGGAAAATAGATAGAAATAATATTTATATAAAGTGATGAAATCTTTCCTATCATTTCGTCAGCCGTTTCTAAAGCCATCGAGGTCATCGCCTTGCGTCGTCTCCGGGTACTTGCAAGTGCCGTATACGCATATTCTCGTACCTTACTCTAATATAATTACCAATAATCAAACTTTGCCTAGATGATTATTCATTATTGTATCTTTTCTCAACTCGAATTCTATAGAATTAAATAGAGCTTTAATTGTATCAATTCTTCCTTCTCTTATTTTGGAACATTAGATAGTAAACACATACATCATGCATGCATTTGTTTCTTTCAGGCAACTGAAAATATACAACTGTTGCAATGACTATTCAAGAACACAAGATGCAAGTGAAAGGAGGGAACCTTTGGTCTCAATTTATTATTACACCCTAAATTTCAATTAAAAAGGAACTTTCTTTAGAAATATTACCAAACAAGCAAACTTATTAACTTAATCTGAATACAACTTAGAAAAAGAAAATAATTTAGTCAATTACATCTCGTTTTACAGATATCAAACTTATGCGGGAACTCTTGAAGGAAGATTTAAGAATACTTTTGCAATGATGATAAATAGAAGAGATTTCTTCCTTCCTCGCTGCACGTCGTTCAGTTCAACTCTATTAGAATCCTTAGAATTCGATCGTCTATATAGGAGAAAAAAATTAAATCCAAAGTTTAGCTACGTTTATAATACCACCACCATCACTACCTGACCGAGTGAAATTTTATTCCGACAATATTAGCAGTAGACGAAGTGGCGAGGGAAATGTGCGTTCAATCTCTCTCTCTGTCTCTCCTCTCTCTCTCTTTCTGTATCTGCGACCATGTCGGTAGTAGTTAGAAAAGGAGTAGGGATAAACGATGAACGAAGAGTAGGGATTTCTCGGGAAAGCATGTGATTAACTTCCTTTCTACAGTCGCGACAAGATCGTGTTCAGAATTAGGGAATCATTGGATCCTCGTGTCCAAAGTTTCACAACTGCCTTTCTCGATCGTTTCTACGTTAATTAAATTAAATAGAAGAAAAAAAAACGTTCTATCCGAATAGTGTTACTTTATTCGTATAGTTTTTCACAACGAAAGATTGTTACAAGGGATTCGTCATGTTGAGACAAGAGAGTATTCCGTCCAAGTGTCAAGTTTGTGGGGAATTTCTTCAAGGTTATCATGAACTTTTGCAACGAGTGAGTGATTATTATTCTTCTGTGTTAACATACACTTATATGCGAATATGGCGCCGAATGCCTTGTAGAGGTGGAAAAAAGAACTTTTTAAAGTATGTGCATTTCTATGGTGTGCCCAATTTGGAAAGTCGATGAGAAGTCACGTGGGGTCGTCCTTTTTCTTCTTCTTCTTCTTCTTTTTCTTTCCCTCAATGTAAAACCTAAAGTTACCCATATATAATTTCATTTACTGACCTTCCCCTCCCCAAACTTTTTTTTTAGCCACCATAGTCAAGGGCAATCTTGCGGATGTAAAATATTTCAAGAGTCAATTAACTTTTATCCCCACTCTTTTTTTTCCCCCACTTACGAAGTACTTTACAAAAGTTGGAAAAGGGCATGGATATTATATTGGAGATTTTGCGATAACACTTCCAGATTGTTCTGCACGAATAGAGCCTATAAGCTAACACGTGTATCGAATTATACCTCGGTCATTGATAGTAGCCAGGTGATATCGTTATCCGACACTTAATCTCGATTTTCTTTAGATATTATTATTACATGTTTACAATTCTTTCTTAAACTTTTTTTTTTGTTTGTTCGTTAATTAATTGTTTATCTTCTACGCAATGTTTATTTTAAATAAATTAGTTAATTCTCACATCTTGCATGCACCGTCAAAGATCTTCACTGTCTTCTTGCACCGTTTTGCCCGGATTTTTCGAGCAGATTTGAAATAATCCATAAAGTTGTGTCTCGTGATTTAGGAATGAACAAGTAAGATCTTTAGGATATATTAAACTCGTTAGTTATATATACTCGCATAAAAACAGAGAAAAAGAGAGAAAGAGAGAGAGAAGAGAAGAGAGAGAGAGACAAATAGTTAGTTAGTTGAATAGGAAGATAGAAACCGACATTGGGCGTAGCACCAAATAATTCGTTTTTGGCCACACGCCCGCCAGTAACCATCATGAAAGATTCGACTTTCAAGTTTTGTTCTTTTTAGTCGCCCTTTGAATGTGCTTAGAGTTACTCTACGTCTTTCGAGAGATTTCATTTCCTTTCGTTTTAAACAATAAAAGTAGGAAGGAAAGAAGAAGAAGAAGAAGAACAGTATGGAGAACCTTGATAATTTGGATAGTGATATATTACTTGAATTTTACATAAAGTTAAGTACAACCCTTTGAGATAAATTAGGAAACAAATGAAATGATTTTCTTCTAAGCTAAAGCTCTCTCATTGTAATCGTATTATATTTTATTATTTTCATTTACGTCCAAGACAGTAAATCATCTAACATTTTATTTCAATATTTAAGATATATATTCTTCGTTGTTATGAAATGATAAATGAAAGAAATAACAGAAAACGATATTAGTTTGATATTTTTGAGTCATTAGCAAGTAAACACGCATAAGTGCGTATAGTAATCTCGAATCTCGAGTCAGCCTCGCGTACACTTGGATCAACAATGGAGATTATTTTTCAAATATTCATGTTTCGTCTAGACTATCGACAAATTTTCATATATTTACATTGGAAAATAAAAGGATTTTCCTTATTTACTAATTCCTACTTCTAATTGTTTAGAATTCTAATAAATTCGTTCTGACGTTTATCGAAATAACTCACTTAGCGAATATAATTTATCAAAATTTGTAAAATGAACAATTGTTTATGGCAATTTGTCCAAGCATAAAAAGAAATAATATATCATGCATGTCGTATATTATAAAGTGATAGTAATCCTTTAAAAGTGAAAAGTTGATGATTTTTTTCAAGAATTCTTTTTTAAATGTCAAATTTTATATAAGCAACGATTTCTTTGATTACATCAAAAATGAAGATCTTCTGTCAAGAGATTATATCGCTTAGTATGTTATCTAAACTATCGTTAAATAGAAAGTCATGGAAATGATATATCTATTTTGCTTCTTTTCTTTTTTTTTTGCGACGACCAATAAACGCAACGAAAAAAAGGAAAGAAAGTGAGAGAGAGATATTGAACAAGACGACTCGATTTTTGTATGATTTTCAAAAAAATAGCCATAGAAATGGAGAAAATTTTATCAAATTACATTTATACGTTTACTATTAGTGCAATAAACGAAACGGTAGTTATGTGTGATTTATTGAATTTTTTTTTCACGATTTATATGGTTTTTCACGTGCGATCATCGGAAATGACCCTTTCGGTTGGTTCATTAAATATTAATCATATTATGAATAAGGAAAAATATGTAAAAAAAAATATATGTATACATATATTATCTACGTACATATATATTTTCGATTATCGGATTCTTTAATTTTACAGTATATGGATATCGGAGAGGATATGGGAGTTCCTGACGATTTCACGAACAGTGAAATGGTCTCAGGAATGTGGTGGCGACATTTATTAGCCGGTGGTATTGCTGGTGCAGTTTCACGAACATGCACAGCACCATTGGATAGGATTAAAGTTTACCTCCAGGTAAAATCAGATATATATTTTTTTTTTCACATTATTAACCTTTTTTATGACTCTCTAGAAGAAAACAGATAAAACATACGACTCCTATCTTTGTAGGTTCATGGAACACGGCATTGTAATATTACCAGCTGCTTTAGGTATATGTTACGCGAAGGTGGTATTACAAGCTTGTGGAGAGGGAATGGTATAAACGTACTTAAAATAGGACCGGAGACTGCCCTAAAGTTCATGGCCTACGAACAAGTAAAGAGAGCTATCAAAGGCAATGACACAAGAGAACTTGGACTCTACGAAAGATTCATGGCTGGATCTATGGCTGGTGGTATTAGTCAATCTGCTATATATCCTCTTGAGGTACAAACGATTATTAAATTTTTATCTTTTACAACTTTTTCATCGAAATTAATGAACCTTTCATCTATTTTTTTCTCCCTAATGTTTTTCTGCTTTTTTTAGGTACTCAAGACGAGATTAGCCCTTCGTAAAACTGGCGAGTTCTCAAGTATAATTGATGCAGCGAATAAGATATACAAGCAAGGTGGTTGGAAATCTTTTTATAGAGGCTACATTCCCAATTTAATTGGAATACTTCCGTACGCTGGAATTGATTTGGCTGTATACGAAGTAAGTACTATTTTCTTCTTAGTTTCAATTAATAGGAAGATTTATTTGTTCACTAGATTTTTCTTATTTTGCCATAAGTTTAATCAAAATAATAATAATGACGTTCGTCATTTGTTCCCAGACATTAAAAAATAGTTATTTACGAACTCATAAGAAAAATGAGCAACCAGCTTTTTGGGTGCTTTTATTGTGTGGTACAGCTTCCAGCACTGCAGGTCAAGTCTGCTCGTATCCGTTAGCTCTAGTCAGAACTAAATTGCAAGCCGAAATATCAACGGGGAGGGACGCGAATACCATGATCGGAGTTTTCAAAGATATTCTTAAAAGAGAAGGTATTCGCGGCTTGTATCGAGGAATAACTCCGAATTTTCTTAAGGTACGATATTCAAATCAAATTTACGTATCTTACATTGATTAAATAAAATAATGTTTCTTTTTTTTTTTTATTTTAGGTAGCTCCGGCTGTATCAATTAGTTATGTTGTATACGAGCATTTCAGACAGGCACTGGGTGTTAATATGACGTGATAAATATACATACTAGGAGATATTAATTTAATTAAATTATTCCCTCTAATTATAATCGTGTAAGAGATATTTCGGTAAAAGTTCGAATGACCATCGGATTTGCACCTTGTGTGATTTACCGTTATCGGTCTCTCTATCTATTTATCTATCTATTTCTCTCTCTCTCTCTCTTTCTCTCTCTCTCTCACACACACTTTCACTCACTATAAACATTGCTTTTTTATTGCAAACTCGAAGCTTCTTCGTTACGCAGGTTATCCAACAATTATTGAAAACGAAGAAAATGAAACGTTTGTCAGACGTGCAACTATCGAATAAAGATATAATAAAAGCTGACGGAAACGATAGAAAAAGAACAGAAAAATAGAGTTTACAATACAAGTGAAATTGCTGTAGGGAGTGGTGGTGCATTTGTAAGAAGTTATTTATCTTAAAACAAAGAGGCAAGTGTCAGATACTTTTCTGTTTTATTTTATAGCAAATTTGCTTTTTTCAAGGAAAAGCCTTAGAAAAAGAATACCTATATTCGTACAGTCCACAGACTTCATTGAAAAAAAAAAAAAAAAAAAAAGGAGAAACCAACAGTACAAAATATTCTGTTTGTGCTAAAGTATTAGTATGTATAATAATTAATTGACTTTTTATGTTTTGGACAAATTCATTTATAAGTGTTGACAGTCAGTATTGATACTATAAAAAGTCAGTTCCTTTTATGAACATGTTTATTTCTATTGCTTTTCTTTCATTTCCTTTCATTTCCTTTATCGTGTTATTAATTTCCCTTGAAATACACAATAATATTTTATAGATGATACAATATTATCTAAACTTGTTTTCGAAGAACATTTAAATGTTACAGAAAGAATGGTTCTGGTTAATAAAAGAATCCAATTACGTTAATAATATTAATTATATGCTGTGATAAATATGATTATAAGCTGTGTTTATGATTCAACGTATAACAAAATTATAAATTTGAGAAAAATCTCAAACATATGAACATTGAGTTGAGTAGAAATAATTTATGATATATTACTATATATTACATTGAATCATATGTAACAAAAAATATATCTCAGTTTGTACTAGTGTATTATTGATTTATTCGTCGAGCTTTCTGCTCTTTATTTATATTTTCAAATGCAACACACACACACACACACAAACACATTTGTTCCAACTTTTCATTCCCTAATTAATAATTTTGCAAACAAGCTGTGTATATTATATGTATTATATAAGCGTGTACAATTAAATATTATATGAAAGTGCAGAAAATGTTCTATATTAGAGGCGTCGGGGGAAAAAAAAAAAAAAGAAGAAAGTATGTTTTAAAGACAACTTAAATTGTTCTTCCTCTAAACTTGACATTGTATCTTCAGTTACGTCGCCACCTTAGTTTCTTTCTTCTCCACGTGTTTATTTTATCCTTAGATAATCACTCGTGGAAAGTAAGAATTAAGGAGGAGAGTTTAATAAGACTGACTGAAAGGAAGCAAGAGCTCATCGGTTGTTTACTTTTGGTAGACATCTATATGTTTTTATATTTCTGCTTTTTTCTTAGTTTCAACGTGGAAAATAATTGAAAAGCAATGATAAGAATCTCGAGGCATGACATAATGGAGTTTTACGTAAATACGCTAAAAGAAGCTAATGTTAGTTTTATGTACTAAAAATAATGTGAACAACAGGTGTGCTTCAATTTATTAGGCTGCTTTAGTTTAAATACAGGATGTAGCATTTACACTCCAAGCACTTTATACGCGTGAATGTGTTGTTATTTTTAAACGAAAATGTAATTATTGCAAATTTATACGTCATTTTAAATTATTGGAAAAGAATTGAAGGAAGAATGATTTTTTAAAATGTAATGCGAAGAATCTTAATGCTTTTAAATGTTTAGCACATATATAGTTTTTTTTAGTATGATGAAATTGATTTAATTGTTACTAAAGAATGCGACGCAAGATTAATTAGTTTTTTATTTATTCTTTTTTTATTTTCTTTTTTATTTCCTTTTTTTTTCTTTTCGCTCTTCTTTTATTCCACTTTATTCATGTACACGGGAATAACTATTTTTAGTAAAAATAAATATAATTTACAAATAATTAGAAAAATTTGGTTCCTAAATGGTCCGTTGGTAAAATATTTAACTTACGGCGAGTGCAATTCATAAATATACACATATTAGATCGTGCTATTCTTTTTACAAGTATGCAGAGATAAATATATATATATATATAGAAAGATATTATCTTCTGCTATTTAAAAATGATCATACGTACGAGCATACGTACGAACATACGTACATATGTATATATATATAAATCACCAAAGAATATTATTTGTGATCTGTCAATCAAATACAATGCCGTTTACCTCAGTACTTTTCATTTATTCTACTTAATTCTGTATCCAAGTAGTATTATGATTATTATTATTAAATTTGAACAATGAACTCCTTGCATTATAGAACAAAAGTAAGTAATTTCACAAGTGTAGAATTAAAAAAGTTAAATCTATTTGAATACAAAATTAAGTTGAGAAATTTGATTTTTGTTGAAAGCCCAGTTTAAAATGTAATGAGAAAAATCCTATAAATGGGAATGAAAAAGATTCTGCTATATATGTAAAATTAATCATTTTTAATTGAGTACCAATAGCCTGATTTTTTATATTAATTTTATTTATATCGATGTTTTTATTCATTACGATAACTTATGCATCATTGTAAAGAGTATATATTTATATACATATATATTTCCATGAGAAATAAACTTTTTAGAAAAATTTTCAAGAGTTGCATAAAATCCTTCGTTTTCAAAGGCCGCTAAATCTTAATATATATAAAATGGATAATAAAATAGGTAGTAGATGGTGCAGACTAGATTCTTCCTTCTTTAATTCACATTCCGACGTGTTTATTATATCCTAAGTCTCGGTGCATAAGGCAACTCAGCGCGTAATTTACCTCAGATGTGAAATATAACAATCCTTTTATTACAAAAATGCAGAAATATGCATTGTTGTACGCCTAAATTTGAAAGATAACATATCATGTGACAAAAGAACAAATGTTTTATAAATTGAATGTTCCCTTATTAAGCTGATAATAGCTTTTCAGATTTTTTTCTTTTTCTTTCATTTTTTTGTTTATTTAAATAATACGCATTAATAATCTTTTCAAAGATAGAAATTTAATTGGAATATTATTTCTACGTGCGTTTTCTGTCGATAAAAATAATTGAATTCAATGTATCAATGATGCAACCAAAATTCAACATGAATAATAACAAAACAAAAATCAGACACACGTTTTATGTAAAATAAATAAAAATTAATATCAGAGAGAGAGCCATTTAGAATTATTAACAGTTTAATTGTAAAGTTTCTATCTAATTAGATCTTATTTTATGCAAATTGTATGCGTATACAAAATAAAAAGCTCAAAAAATGTTGTAGAGCATGATGAGCATTGAAAAAAAATATACAACATGGAATGTTACAACACTTAAATCATCATCTTTATCCATTTTCTTAATTTGAAATTTAGTTCAAAAGTTTAGCCGCTTCTTCATCTAAAATCCAATGTAAGAAACCATTGGTTGGCTCGACTCGAGCAGCCGGTAAATTTTCATTATCTTCCAGGATTTTCTAGAATTAGATGAAATGCCATGCGAAACGTATAAAATAATCAAATTTAATAAGACTTTTATGGACACATGCACTTATGCATGGTAAAAAGAATAGAATTTTGAAAATTAATTTATAATAAAATGATATAATATTTACCTTAACTACTTTAGCTTTGCTATCTCCTAATACAGTAAAAATACATGTTCTAGCATTGTTAATAACAGGAAACGTAAACGTAATCCTAGATAATGGAGGCTTAGGAGAATCATTAACAGGACAAACCCACAAAATTGTTTCATCCAAAAGTTTGTGATTGGGAAACAAAGAACACGTGTGTCCATCTGGTCCCAATCCTAACAATAATACATCAAATTTTGGTAAACTGTCTGGTGGAAAATAGACAGACATTTTTTTTATATAATCCCTTGCAGCTTCTTCAGCTAGAAAAAGTCAAGTAGATAGAACGATAAAGAAACTTTTCAGATGAATTACAAATAAGAACATAAACGCATATACAAAGAGACTAATGAAATACATTAATATATACCTGAAAGTTCAGGATCAATTTTAATAAATTGATCTTCGGTTATAGGAACTACTCCAATAAGACTTGTTTTATATGATCCATACGTCGATTCTGCACTTTCAAAAGGAACAACTCTTTCATCACAGAAAAAGAAACGCCATTTGCTCCAATCGGTTGAAACTTTGGGTAAAGTTTCTACCAATATATTTACATAGGATCCTCCTAATAATTATAAATCTTACTTAATAAATTTTCAAATAATACCTTCATTGAAAATAATGTATTTAGAAAATAGTTATTGCTAAAGAATTATAATCACTTGAATTTATAACGTATAAATGACATTAACTTAAAAACCTTTGCTATATAACTTGATTAGCATAAATATTAAGGAAATCAAAGAGAGAAAGAATAGAGATTCTTTAAATGACTTGTAAGTAAATTGAAATATACTAATCACCTGATAAGCCAATTTTGAAAATATCATCATTAGCGATAGCATCGTCAGAATTTGTCTTGAGAAATTTAGCTAAGCGTAATATTACAGCTTCATAACTTGACTCGACGAATACATCTAAATGTGCCATTTCTTCGTAAGAATAACCTTTATCCTCTCAGCTGGCAAAGATCAACCAAGATAGTTGCAAAGCGTTTTATGAAAAAAAATGTCAGACTAAAAATATAATATTACCAGATGGGATACTTGCTTGCAAAAATCATTCAGAATGATATACGATATTTCATGCTTCCATTTTCTTTCTCATATTGATATAACAAAGTTAAAATAATAGCAAGAGAACTGTAATCGATTATATTTTAATATTATATATAATACATTCAAAATACGATTGTAAATTTATACTATTACGAACATTGCTACGGTAGAATTATTTTTCGTCAAAAATATCAAAACGTTCCTATTGGACGAATGGCATAATATTATTCTTATTTTCTACTACGTAATCAAATTCTTCTAAAGGCGGGAAAATTTAAATCACAAGATGAAAAACTGATTTATGTTAGATTGACTATATAGAATTTTTCTTCTCTAAAATCTTATTCTTTTAATAAATTCATATATATAGTAATCAAATTATCATTTTATACTCGTTTAATCGTCAATCAACGACGAAGAAAAAGTCTAAGAACACATTATATACAAGTTAATCATAAGAGTTTAGAAAATGATGTTGTTTCTTGACAAATTCTTATAGTGCGCCCTCTTTTCTTTATCTTTTTTATATTGTATGTTATATCTAATCTCTCAAACTAATGTAGCTCTATTTATTATTTTACTCGTCGATTTTTCACGATCCTAATGGTTGCTATTACGGTAAGAAGTTGTTCAAATATATGTGTACTTTTAAAAAAAGTAATTCGATTATAATTGCTAATCCATCATTGCGTGGTGGGAGAAAGAAAAAGAAAGAAAGAAAGAGTGCTGTGAGTTTAGAATATATGTATATGCGACTGTTGAAAATATTTCTTATTTCTAGTACGTAATCAAAAAAGGAACATTTGTTGCTTTTCGTAGACATCATGGTTATGATGGACTGTTTATAAACTCACTCACTCTTATATAATTATAACGATTGGACTATTTAATATCGCGTATATTTTCATTTTGTTATACATTTAATCATGGCGTAGATTTGACCATAAGATATACATTAAGTAATAAAGATAATATTTATTTTTGTAGGAAATAGTTGAGGAGAGTTGTCATTTAGCTGACAATGCAAGTGTCAAGCCCTCCCCATGTGTTTTTTTAATCCTCGGTTCTTAATATACACGATATATATATATATATATATTAACAATTCTATTTTAAATCTAAGAAAAGTAATGAAATTCGTGAGACAATGAACAAAATGTCAGAATCAACGAGTAATCTACAACGCCTATCCAACATGCCGGAGATAATGGATTTAGTCAAACTTCTTCGTCAAAATGGTGATAAAGTTCTAAGTGCATCGAGCAAGTTATCTTTATCTACTACATTACTCTATAACTTAAATGAAGCATTTTCATTGATCGTGGGCGATGCTGAAGATTTGAAATCTTCATTTCAAGTTTGCAATAGTTCCAAAATAGACTTATTTAGAGATCTGAAATTTTTGCATGACTTTGTACAGAAAACAGTCGGTCTAAAGGTGACTCATTGCTCGGCGACTAATGCCAAAGTACCCGTTGATATTACCAAATTTAAATGCCTGAAATATTTGGAATTAAAAAAAGTTAGTATTGATCTAGTAAAAGGAATACAAGGAATAAGAGGCCAATTAGAAACCATTACATGTGCTGGAAGACAAGGCATTACTACTGTAGCAAAATTATTAGGTATTTCAAATAACAATATTTTCATCAATGCCTACTGCATTACATTTTTATTGTTTTTATTTTTCTAGCAACATGCGGTGGAGATGCCGGTGCAGGATTCGTTTGGGGTTCTTTGAGGCACTTATCGTTGCCTCACAATGCTCTAGAACATTTAGATAGATCCTTTGAACTAACACCATGGCTACAAATATTAGATTTGAGTCATAATTTACTAAACAATGCGGCAGAGCTTGATTGCTTGCCTAATCTAAAATATCTTAATCTTGGATATAACAAATTGGAAACGGTTCCTGCTTTTAATAAATCGACGATGCATTCTCTTCAAATATTAGTTTTAAAAAATAATTACATCGAAGATATCAGTGGTATGTTTAGTTTACACCATTTACCATCGTTTATTCAGTTTGAGTTATGATAATAATATATATATCTTTTTCCGTAGGCTTGCAAGGATTAGAATGTTTAACAGAGATAGACTTGTCATTTAATTGTTTAACGGAACATTCTGTCTTGTGGCCTATTGAAAGGATGTCAGCATTGTTATGGATATCTTTAGAAGGAAATCCATTATCGTATCATCCAAAACATAGATTGTTATCCATTAAACATTTTCATCCGAGTTTAATTGATAACAAGGTGAGTTTTTTAAGATGTAAAGATATATTACTTCTAGCCTTTTACCCAGTCGTTCTTTTCTTATAGTTTGTTTTAGATCATTGGCCTTTATCAAAATCGGAAAGAATGCTTTTAGAAGACAATCGAGTTTTTCCAATTAGAAACATGCAGTCTAGCGCATCTAAAGAGAATTTTGTTTCTTTGTCAGATTCAACTACTTCCAATAATACATTTTCATCCGTTGACTCTGTTGTTGTTTCTAAAGATTTAATGATAAAAACTCCGACTTCCTCTATAAGTGCTAGAGGAGAAAAAAGTAGAAGAAGGACAAACGTAAAGGAAGCTGTTATTGCTGAAGATGACCAGGAAAAAAAAGATTCCACGAATAAATCGGAAGTATTATCTTCTTCGCATTTAGGTAAAAATATTGAATTTAAACGTTAAATGTGTATTTAAACTATCACATCTCTATTTATCAAATATATTTATTCCTACTTTTAAAAATATCAATCAAACATAGAAACAAAGAAACAAATATTGGCATTACGAGAGAAATTTGGCAAAGTAAACTGGCTAAGCAATCAAGCTGGGAGCTTCGTTCAAGATATTATGGGTTTGCAGTCACCATCGCCACCGATTAATTATCTCGTCGATACAAATTCAACATTATCAGAAGACAATATTGATATAACATCTTTGATAGAAAATAAGGATTCTAATCATACCAAATCAGAAAATCTAAGCAATGATATTCTAGTAAATTGCAATGATAATGAAAATGCTGATAAAGTAGAAGAGGCACACGATAACGAAGTACGGAATAATGACGATTTGACAATTACTCTTGAAAATTCTCCTGAAATTAATCCTTTTTTTGATCTGGAATTAGGTATTATTTATCAATAATGCATATATAATTTGTTATTTATAATTATTTCAAATAATAACCCTTATCGTTTTGTGTGCATAGAAAAAGGTGATCTGTACTTAGTACAAAATAGGAAAAACTCTAATGAAATGGAAGAATTATTTCTAGAACTAACTCCCGAGTAAGTATCTCATTTCTTTTTTTATTAACTACATTTATTCATATACATACATTTCATTTGGCATTTATTCAATTAAATTCCAGCGATATAAAAGAAAGAGATACCATAAGTGGAATAGTTAGAAATTCTTGGTCAGTAGCATCTGTTTTGTCGTGCGTATTAGGAAGAGGTGAATCACCTATGGTAGATATTATATTTGATACGAAACGTAAAGATAAACAAAACAGAAGATATTTTATAGAACTGGAAGACGCAAAGGTAAATCTCATCGTACAAAGACACTATTCATTTATATTTTAACTTTTACTTTTTTTGCTTTTTTCTTCCGCTAATAGAAAATTGTTTCGACGATCAGTGAAAAGATGAGCGCACATCCTATACTATTAAAAGTTTATAAATGCATGAAGTGTTCGACACATTTCTCAGATGATGAAGAACATGCAGCTATAATTCTTAGTTCTGAAATTGGTTCGTTATTATAATGGAAAATAATATTGATGAATTAGCAGAATGCAAATGTCATAATTGTCGATGATTGCCTGTCAGTACATTTAATCGTTAACTGGGAATATAACATACTAATCCAGGTGCAGGTGGAACAGAGGGTGAAGCTATATCCGTCAGCACTTCTCTGGTGCACTACGACTCTCACCCCCAAGCCCAAGTCTGCTGTAAGCTCAGCCACAATAATTTATATTATGGCACTCTATACTTTCAAACGTTTATCATTAAAACACAAGTGCACATTAAATATCTTTCAATGTTACAAGTATAAATATACATATGCATTAATAAATAAGCATTAATTTTATCTATCAAAGATTATATACAATAGCTCGTGTATACTTGTAACATTAGCACTTATTCACTTCATAACTATATTAACATGAAAGCTTATATATCAATTTCATCCTCCTTAATGATCCTTCAAATCTTTAAGCGATGCTTTAATTTTATTGAGTTAACATATCTTGTCATTATATATAACTGCAGATGTATTTATATTTTCTATTTGTATTGTTACGAAATAATAATAACAAGATTTGTTATAACTCAAGAGAATAATTCATACATTATATATATATTCATTATTTGTTATTCATTAATCGTTAATCATTATTAAACATCAATTATTGTATCAACAGGCTCAGCAACTAGTTTAGAAGAATCAAGGGAATCAACGCCTTCGATAAGTGCCATAATTAAAAAGTACGAAAGTGATATAGAAATTCTTAGTAATCCAAGTCAAAGTAGCATCGAAGTTTTGGATGAAGCTTCAAAGTTAGTAAACTACAACCATTATCTATATGCACAATTGCGATATTATTCCTTAACAAAGAAACAAACAAGCAGAATAATATATATCTATTGTCTCTTATTTTACAGAGCTAATTTAACTCCTAATAGGAAGAAATCATCTGAAGAAAGATCCACTAGCGTTGCTCCTTCGCTTCTAACAGTTACAGATGCAATTGGTTCAGTTATGGTTGGATTAACTGAGAGTAGTTCTTCAGGTTTATATTTTTTATGCATTTTAGTTTTACATTATTTATTTGATATTTGAAATTTTTTTTTACTGATATTCATTTATTATTGATATTTGTCTTGTTTTAGGTTCTTTAACTGATAGCATCTGCACAGCGTATGAAAATAAAAATATTAAAAAATCTAATAACAATGAAATGAATTTTGAAAAAGAACCTGTACCAAATATATCTACGATGCTTGGAGGTATTTAAAAACGTTAACCTGATTGACTTTAGTGTGAATAATGCATTACAAATGTTTAACAATTTTTATTTTCAGAACTTTTACAAAGTATCAAAATGGGAAGTAATAAATCTTTACTAATAAAGACGGAGGAAGATATAAGCTCTTTAAATAGCAATGTGCAATATTCTTATACGGATTTCAGTAGCGTCGATCATAGAGTGAAACTTCATATCATTTTAAACGTTTTTGAACACGAAAGCGAAGAACTCGCTCTTCTTCTTAGGGTAATCTTACCCTTAATCTTACTCATAATTAGTAGTTGTATTACTCCTTGTTTATTTCAACTCTAACGTAAATATTCATGTTCTTAGGCCGATATATTGATGCCTAGTTCAAAGGAAGTATTTCCAGGATGTTTAGTTTTATCTACATCAAAGGTTTATGTCCTTAAAATTGATGGACCAGAAGGGTAGGAGATCCTATTATCTAGCTTTTATGTATTAACACTTTTAGAAAAATATCTTCTCTCAAAAATATATTTGACATTTTATAAAACAGGGAGGATCCGCAGCGTTGGTTGCACAAAGAATTTAGCTGGACAATAGATAAATTGAGATCTATTGCGTCATTGCCTTTTAAACAAGGGATTTTAGTAGAGTTACAACAGTCAACAAAAATGAACGAAGAATATATCAGCATTAGTTTCTTATGTATACTACAAGATTTTCAGAGAACGTCGAATTTTTTATTTTACATAACAGGTAATGGAGAGATATGTTAATATTATATATTACGTTTATGTATACTCAAACATATATTATGTTTATTAATAAAATATATTTATCAACAGATCCTCCGCTACCTGCTAGTTGCGAAGTTGAATTTTCTGTACCAGAACATTGCAGTACTTTAATGCATAATTTGTTGTCAGGTATTAGAAAAGATGATAATGGTGATGATACTGTTAAAATTCTAGCGCTCTTTTCTTCTGCGGTACTGAAATATCATAATAATATTACAATGTCAAAGTACTCTGGATTATTAATAACAGCATCCACGTTAGTAATATTAGAGGATAACATGCAATGGCTTTTACCAAATACTAAAATAGTACCAGTAGTATTGAAAGAACAAACTATGAGTAATTTAATGGGAATCGTAAGTGAACCTTCTCTCTTTCTCTTTTTCTCAAACTCGAATTTATTATTATAACAAGTATTCGATATGTGCATTTAATACTTTCCACATAAACTGAAATGAAAATAATTTTAGGAACGCTGCGATACGATGTTGGTTTTAAATTTCCTAAACGAGATTTCAGAGAGCTCAGAAGAAACATGGAGCTTGGAATTTATTTCTGTAGGTGCTGCTGAGGCTGTCATTAATTCAATACAGTCACCATGGGAAGAACTATTTTCAGTACCTCTCCAAGTTACTACCACATCGGTACTAGATAGTGACAAATCTTAAAAAAGGTTGTTTTTATTAACTAATCTTTAATTGATAATAATAATAATAAGCTGTGCCACAAAGTATTATGGAGAGATTTTCTATTGAAATATTTATACAAGTGATCATGAATCATTAGGATTTCACAAGAAAGTCTCTACTAATTGGGTAATTGATAACACTATTATGCATCGACTGACAATAAATAGCGCAAAGAAAACTACTTTTTTTATGTAAGAAATTGTCAGAGCAAAATGTGTCTTTGATAAGAAACACATTGAACAAATTTTACTTTCCATTGCACAATAATGGAGAGTAAAATAATAAAATTAGCAGAAAATCAAACTCAACTGAGTATCAAAGTTTTTCATATGCTTTTTATGATTGAACTGGAGGGTACGATGATAGAAAGGAAATAGTAAAACATGTCTAGTATTTTTCAAAAAAGAAACTACAGAGAAAATACTATAGGTTTTTTAATTTAGCATGGAATAGTTGAACAAACAAACGATTCATTTATCTTTATAGGTCTACTATGCAATTTCGCAAAAAAAAAAAAAAAGAAGATTAAAGAAATATTCTAATGGTACAAGATCAGGAAAGCAAAAAAGGAAACTACACTATCACGAAAAAACAAATTACATTATCATGCATTGAGCGACATTAAATAATACACAGTTGATTCGTCATCAAGTTTAACATATTAGAATAATTCTTTTTAAAATAATATTTTTGTATATTTGATTCCTCGCGTGAATTGTAAGTGAAGATAGAGAAAAAGATTTTGTATTATTTATCTGTAATATAAAGTTCAACAAAATTTTAATAATAAGACAATATTGTAACAAATCCATTGTAATTTTGTAAGACGATAACATATCACGATTGTACATTAAATATCACTAATAATTATTAATAACTTTTAAAAAATATTTGCATTAGAGTATTTTATATATACCTTAAGACAAAGTAAAAAATTTCCAACTATCAGTAATGAATTAAAATAATTAAAAAATCACTTTTTAAAACTATCTTTTTCTCCAACCTAATACTTATATACATTAAATAGATTACACTACATATAACCTAGAAAACTGACAGGTTGCCATATTGAATTTGCCCAAGAGGTTAGGGGTGGGTAGGCAGGAAAGAATAATGTTGAGCGGGTAAAATTTCGCGGCAAAGTTGCGCAGTAGCTCTGCGCAATAATAACCAGTAGTAACAATTAAAAGGTCATATTTTTAATTAATATATTTCTCGAAAAATAGATTATTTTAATAAACTTTTATGGAATTATATTTTTTCTACGAGTCTATAGTAGTTTATGAATTACAGGATTATAGAAAATTACACGCTGCACAGTTACATATGTGTATAATATTAATACTTCATTAATGACTTACATGTTTCATTGACTTAACAAGAATATTTACAAAGTATATTTTACATGATTTAAATTGTAGATTAAACCAGAATACTTAATGTCACGTTTCATTATTTAAAATACAATAATTAAATATATGAATTGTTCATGATATTAATTTCATTTCACATTGTGCGAATGGAATTAACCTTACTTAGGTATTTCGAGCAATTCCTTTTCATTATATTAAAACTTATTAAAATGATATAGTATCATGTTAGAATTAAAACTGTATCTTTATAATTTATAAGGTTATCGTTTGTTATTTTATTTTATACAAAGAATCTACGTCAGGAAATATTTTATTTACTTTTAGATTTGTTTATTCTGATGCTATTTTAATATGTTTTAATATAGCATCAACGACTTCCCTACTTGTAGCTTGACCGCCTAGATCACGCGTATGTATTCCCTGATTGATAGTTTTATTTATTGCATTTTGAATCAAAGTAGCATGATGTTTTTGTCCCAAATGACGCAACATATCAACTGCTGCATTTAACATAGCAATAGGATTAGCAATATTTTTTCCAGCAATGCTTGTGCCAGTGTTACGAGTACCTGGCTCAAAAATTGTATAATGGTCACCATAATTTTTACCAGCTAATAATCCTGCTCCACCTAACAAACCACAAACTACATTGGAAACAATAGCTCCATATAAATTTGTAGTAAGTACGACATCAAACTGATGCGGGTTGGAAACCAATTGCATACAAGTATTATCAATGATCATGTCATTATGAGTAATATCTGGATAATCTTTAGCAACATCTCGTGATATTTCTAAAAATAATCCATCTGATAGCTTCATTATATTAGCTTTATGAACTGTAGTAACCTTCTTCCTTCCATTTCGCTTAGCATATTCAAACGCATAACGTGCTACTCGTTCAGAGTTAGACCTAGTTATAACTTTCATACTTTCGACAACTCCATTTACACTTTCATGCTCTAGCATAGCGTATTCTCCTTCTGTGTTTTGTCTAACAATAACAATATCGATGTTCTTCTGTCGAGAGTTAACACCCATATAAGAAACACAATGTAAAACATTCACATAGAGATCTAATTCATTACGTAGGGCAACATTACGAGAAAGTACTCCAGCTTCTGTACTACGTGTTTCTATGTTCCCTTTCAATGCTACTCCATTTCTACGAATTGACGTGATTGCATAATCTAAATCATCGTTATTATCAGCATTAGGATCAATATCTATATCTTCAAAGTCTACAGGTACACCTGCATACCGAAAAACCTAAAATAAAATTGATTTAATTAAAACAAATGAACAGAACTATGCACATAACAAAAATTAATTTAACACATATAGCTCATCAATCAGTTCTCTCATTATTATTCTTAATAACTTAATTTATAACTACCTAAATTAATTGTTAATATACCTCTTTAACGTATCCCATTAACTCTGGTCCAATACCAGCTCCAGGTAAGACCGTTACTGTGTGTCGTCCACCATAATGAGCCTTTGGTATTGGCATGGTTTTTTTTATTGTAGGTGTTTTATGTTGAATTTCAAATGCTGATTGAGAGGCACAACGGTGTATCTGATGTATCACTGTTTTTGGTTGTAAATATCTAAGAACTGAACGAGCAGCCATTTCGAATTTTTTTTATCTATTAAATAATAAAAAGAAATTTTATTCGAATTTTCATATCCTAATATGTAAAAAAATAATTATAATTTAATAGATCTATTACTTAATACCTACTGTATTTTGCAATTCTATTTTCAAAGTGCTTTTAAGGTCCTTTAGATATAGAACAAGAACTGTTTGCAAGAGTGCAGATTAACATCAGGTCTGTTTTGGATTTATAATAGAAGATTCTAGCGATGTGATTGGTCAACGAACAGATTCTAAGAAAATAATAACTAGAAGTCGCTCTTCTAAATAATCATTTGCAATTAATTTCTTATAGTATTGTTCATTTAATTGTTACTGTATGACATTTATTTAAATTATAGATCTCCTATCAACAAATATAATATATTAATTGTTAACATATTACATAATTTTTAATTTAGCATATATATCGCGGGTTAGTTATTAGCCAATTAAATTGCATTTGCCATGACATTTCAATTTACGCGCCAATTAGGTAACCCATTGTAATCGTGTTATGAGAGGACAATTGTACAATAGTCTTACATCAACATTTACGTTCTTTCTTTATTTAATATTATTAATTTCATATAATCAGTATTCAAATTATTGTATGTTAATATCAGTAATATAAATATTTAATTTAGTTTTCATTTCATGTTTATTGATTTGTTACTCGGTACTCGACATTTAAAAAACTTCATGGCAACTCAAATTTCGCGGCACAGTGAAACACTGTCACGTGACTACAATCGTGTAACAAAAAGTCGATCTTAAATAAGTCGATCAACTATAAAATTACGTTAGTTTATGGATTGCTCGATTAACGAAATACATTAAGATGGTATCAATCTGTGTATAATAATTATACAGAAAGACTAAAATAAAAGAGATCTTTATAAAAGTATATTTGATGAGAAAAGAATATCATTAATAAAAAAAAAAAAGATAAAAGAAGAAAAAGAAGATAAAGTAAGTGAGCCGAATAAAGACATTATAAAGTAACAAAATTATTCAAAAAACATTAAAAATACGAGGCAAGGTTGTATATATAGTTGTATAAAGTAATACGAGGTGTCTAAGAGAGTTTGGTAAAAAGAGCTGTGCGGTGAAAGGGGTAGAAGAGAAGCAGAGGAAGGGGAAAGGAAAAGGAAGAAGAAGAAGAAGAGTAGAAGGAGGTGGAAGAAGAGAAAGAAGAGTAGAAGGAGTTGGTGAAGGAGGAGGTGGCGAAAGGGGAGAAGAAAAGAAGGAGGAGCTTATCTATAGTGCAGATCGTGAGGGCGCGGGGCCGCGACCCTGAGCCCGATACGCGCAATATTATCCTGGACAGAGAGAGAGTCTAACCGGTAGTAGAGTGTAGTATAGTTTTAGTAAATGCAACCGAATGCCTTGGAATATTTATCTAAGAAAGTTTTATTCGTATGGAATAGAAGTGAAGTACCAGGATAAGTTTAATATCTTGAGATAGATATCATTAATCGTGTTGCTAAAGGTCAAGAGTTCATGATCGGTTGAACGGAACGGAAACGATGATCTGGATCTTACGAAGAGTTTGATGACAAACTTTGTTCCTTCATCTATTCTTCTTTAGAAGAATATCTTTCTCTATCCCTCTCTACACAAAGATCTCAAGTAAATTTAAATCATTTTTGGGTTTGAAAAGAAATATTTTGTATAGTAAGGTGTGCCGAAAGTAAGAGAAAGTAAGAGAAAGAAAGAGAGAAAGAGAGAAAGAGAGAAAGAAAGAAAGAGAGAAAGAGAGAAAGAGAGAAAGAAAGAAAGTGTTAGCAAATAGTACAAGTGTATGCGGCTGTGCGACGAGTGATAGTTTTTTTTCCTTCTCCTCCTCCTCCTCTTCCTCCCTTTCCTCCCTTCTTACCCCCTTTATTCCACACACACATAACTACTAACCATACATCTCTTAGAATTATCTCTCTGTTAAGCCAGTCTTTTTTTCTACTTTGTTAAAAGTGTTTGCTCGTGTACGTAATCGTTTATCAAATACAAAAATGCCGCTGTTCGGTAAAAAGGACTCGAATAAGAAAATGAAGAAGGATGGCAAAGACGATAAATCACCATCCGTCGAGGACAAATATATTTTAAAGGAATTACTTGGAACGTGAGTTTTAATTAACATATTGCTTTTTGTAAATGTACACGTACATATATATATATATATATATACATATACACACATACATACATATATGTATACTTATTAACATACGTAATGATACGTAATCTTTTTCTTATATTAACTTTTATGTAGATATTGTTTGTTGAGAGTATTTTTACCACATGGACATGTGTTTCTATTTATTTATCTCTATTTATCAGTTAAAACTCTGATTCTACTTGTTTTTTATTGATAACATGTAGAAATCGCTTGATAGTATATAATATTCCATGTTTTTTCTTTTTTTTATTAAATTCATTAATTGGAAATTTATTTGCATTATACTTGGATACTATTTTTTGATCATTAAAATATTTTATTTTATCTCCAATGTTCTATATATATATATATATTTTAATTTATATATTTATTTTTATAACAGGTTTTCTACATACATACATACACATATATATGTTTGAAAATGTTACAAGACATTTCTATAAATAATTTGTTTTCTTTAATGAAAGTTATATATAAATTACAAAGAGTATGATTGTGTGTGTTATATTTCATTCTTGTCAGATAGAATTCATTTGAAATTTATTTTACATATATATATACGTGTCTTATAACTATCAGTATAATTCTACTTGAAAAACTAAGTCCGAAAATATGTAGAATATTATTTATTTATATAAGAGACTTTGTTTTTTGAGAAAAAGAAATTTGAAAATTTGTCGAATACACATGCACTTGGTTGAACTCGTAATCCTGGAAACTAAAAACTATGTTTAATAAGGATAAGAGTAAAACCAAATACAAGAAATTTTATCATACTGGTAATGTTTGTAAACATATTAAAAAGTATTGAAATGTCCTCAGAAATATCTGACAATGAGAGTAAGATGGTAAAATCTGTCTAATACTGAAACTAAATCAAGTACCACATATAGTCGACAAATTTCTAAACTTATTTGCTATTCTTATCATAAACCATATACTAAAATCCATTACAGGTAATAATATTAATATATATACATCATAAGCTTTTTTTTTTCATACAGGGGCGCATTTTCTGAAGTTAGATTAGCAGAAAGTAAAGAAAAACCAGGACAAATGTTTGCGGTGAAAATTATAGACAAGAAGGCTTTAAAAGGAAAAGAAGATTCTTTAGAAAATGAAATCAAAGTATTGAGAAGGTAAGATAATTATTTTTATTTAATTAATATCGATAAAAATTATGTGATGTGTTGAGTTTTCAAATGCTGACAGGTGGTTGATTGATTGATTAATTATTAGCTTTCTAATCGCTCGGTTCAACGTTAGTACTTTTTTGCATGTAGTTTATAATAATATATGCTTTTTATATAGATTATTCATTTTCCTGCCTGCATATCATTACCTTTCTCTTTCCTTTTTTTCTTGTACATTATATTACATTTAGGTTTTTTTTTAATAATAATCGACACCACACTCATATGTATATATTATATATTATTTTGTAGTTAATAATATTATATTTTTATCGTAACTTTATGTACATAATGTTATACCTGACAAACTTATTTGTATAATAAAAGAAGAAAAAAAAAAGAAGAAAAAAATTGATTAATATTCATCTATGTTCTGGCATAATTACATAGTGACATTTTGGTGAACTTTAATAATTATCAAACATTTTTTTTCTCTCTCTTTTATATATATATATATTTAATAAATGACATTTTATTAAATGTAATAAAAAATAATCAAAAGTAATTAATTGATTGGTCTTTAATATTAAAGTAAAAGTATTATGTCATAGCATACTTATTTAAAGGATAGATAAAATATAGAAGATATAAATGCAATAGCACTTAGAGATAAAAATAAATAGTATTAAGTAAAGAAAATATAATTGAATGTTCTATAATATACAATGATTTAGCGCATATAAAAATAATAAACAAATTTACATAAATATTTGTCCCATCCAACTTTGGTTAATAATTATTTTTAATTTTATATCAAATGTTTTTTGGTCTTATTGGAAATTTTGTCAAGTAAACATTTTCTTATTAATTTCCTGGTTCATTGGAAAGAGTTTAGAAATTACTTAAATTTCTTGGCAACCTTCTTCATTATGTTGCCAAAGTCTATCAGCAGAATATAGAATGAATTAATAGCTTTGTTTGACTTAGAATTGTTAGAGCAATATAATTTAGACTTGGAGACAAGGTTAAACGGAACAAATAATAATGTAAATTTGATTATTTTTATACACCAAATTTTACCGATATAAATTTATGTTCATTTTCATATTACAGTACCATTCTCTGTATTATTTAAAAATTTCTATAGATATAGAAAATGCAAATGATTAATTACTATCTCACATTTTTATATGCACTATTCATTTATGTGATATATAATACAGAGTAGTTTATAGTATTATATTAATTTATTTTTTAAATAAAAAGTGGAGTAAAACAGATGTAGAATTAAAAAGCATAATTGGTATAGAGATAATATTAGATTCTATAACAATTATTTTTATTGGATATAACAATTAATTAGTATAAATAGTTCCAAAAATAATTGAAATAATTTAAATTACATGAACTACCCTGTATAAATTCAAATTGCTATTTTGTATGTCGACACATTGTATGCTGGATCATTTAAGACTTTCTTTTCTACTAAATAATTTATTATGTCACGAAAATTATACAAATTTAATATATATATATTTAAAAAGTTAATAGTAAATTTTCAAATTCTTTTTTATAATGCATTTAATTATCTTATATCACCACATGCATTCTGCTTAGATTAAAAGGTTTTTTTTTTCTCTCTCTCTCTTTCTCTCTCTATTTCTCTATTTCTCTATTTCTCTATCTCTCTATTTCTCTTTCTGCACAAAATATAAACTCAAGAAAAATCTGGAAAAAAAGAAAGTTTGAGCAAGCTATAAGTTAATTTAAACATAAGTCATGTAATTTTGTATGGTATTGTTATAATTCGTAGGTTCAGTGAAAGAGTGACACCACAGAGTGGTGATGGACTCCTCAAGTCGGATAGTAGTGGCGAAACAGGATGGTAAGTGTGGGCCCTATATTTGGGCACCAACTACCTATGTGACTCAATTCCTGTATCATTCAACAATATCATACATTACTATAATTCAATTTACATCTTGCTCACATGAATTTGTATATATATATCGATTTTTAAAAAAAATACCTGAACACACAAGGTTTCGGACAAGTAGAAGAAAATAATTGTATTTTTAATTTTGTACAATTATAATTGTATGATTGTAAAGCGCTTCATTGATCAATCATAGGCATGTTACATACAAAAATAAATTGTATTTACAATTTTATAATTCTATTTTTAATCACAGAAAAATATATAATAGTCCAGTCAAATTAGCATTTTGATAGGATGTTGCTCCCATCTGACAGCAAAAAATTTTAAAAGGTCGGTTCATTTGCTAAAAAGTGTGTGTATTTTGCACGAAAAATCAAACCGTGAAAAAACCGTGTTTTCCCATAAATCTTGGCTTTGATCTCGGAAACTAATTGTTTTTGGTAAAAAATTTACTAAGAATAATTAATTCTTTATGAAATTTTCTTTAAAATAGAGAAACTGCGATATGCCAAATTGCAATAGTTTTCCTGCAAATGGCGAGTGCGTAAAAAAACAACATTTTGAAAACGACTTTTTTTTACGTATTGTTATTTAATAGTTAATATTAATATATTTTGATGAAATTTATGAAAAAGTAACTTTAACTTATTAACAATAAATACGTTCAACCTAGTTTCTCTATGTTTAATAGTTTCTTCAAAAAGCAAAAGTTAATTAAAAAAATTTCTTTTTTTTTTATTAATTGCACCGAAAAATGCAACAATCCGATATCGTTCCTGATTTTTTTATACATTGTAGAAGATCCAAAGAATAATATGTATATTTCATTTTTTGAAAATATTAACTATAATACGGCCAGAGGAATTTTTTAAAGAAAATGGCCAATTTTTTCATTTGTTAATTAAGCTCACCAAGAAGCGAAAAATTTAAAAAATATAGTCAGCTTACGTTTAGATGTACTTTATCCTTATATCCAATGTTGCATAATCCATATCCATAAGTGCAGGTTATATATCACTTTTCAGTACTACACACACACTTGCTCACATATGCATATCACTTGCATAGGAAGAAAACACGCACACACCCATACGCGACGCGAAATAAATGATATACTTTAAATAATATCCTTATTATTCCTTCCGACGTTCGAAGAAAACTAAAGATTATTATGACAAGTAATTACGAATACATTCGGCAGGTACCGATCATACACGAAGGTCAATAACAAATCTAACGACGAAATGACAAAATTCGGTTGTCGACACCGGCCGAGGAGTGACGAAGAGAAGCGAACGTAAACAAAACATTGAACGCTCAACTAAGCCGGTAGTAAGGAATGTTTTTCTATGTGTATTTCATATATAACGAATTTCCTAGAATTTACCGAGAGATACACGAACATAACCGCTGTTGAGCTCGTTTGACTCGGACCTTACATTCAATACATTCAATATGTATGGGATTATTATATTTTTCTACAGCTGACCTACTTCTGTATCGCTGACCTATTTTTCTTAATGTAGACCACATTCCCGACCTTTTAAAATTTTTTGTTGTCAGGTGAGAGTAACATCCATTTTAAGCCCAAAATCAGGCTAGATTGACTGGACTATACGTATATTTTATATTAGGTTGTCAAGTATGAAATGGAGCAAATTTCAATTCAATTATGTGCATTTTTTGCTCCATTTCATACTTGACAACCTAATAAATTTAAAACTTGCTTCCAGACAATTTGTGTTCAGGCAAAAAAAAAAATCTATGCCGATACCTCATCATTGACATTATAATCATTACAATTAAATTTTATGTTTTATTTTATTTGTTCCTTCATATATATATATATACTACATATTATTGGAATGTAATATTAATGTTGTACGTATAGTATTATTAGTAAAAAAGTAAGTATATGTAGATTTAAATGAATTATATTTGAAATATAATTTATCCTTATATATATATATATATATATATATATATATATATATATATATTAATAGTTGTTGTTAATGTCGTTAGTGCTTTTTTCTTTTTATATGCTACAATTGTTTGCTGTATTTTGTGGCCTTTATTTATTTTCTAGTATCCTGTACATACATATATATTATATATAAACAGGTTTTCCGCTTTGCTAACAAGTAGTTTTTTGTTAAACTGCTCATATCAAATTTTGGGAGAGTAATATCTACAGCTTTAATACAGCATGTGATGTGATGAACAATATTTAATATCTATTTTATTAAAAATACAATAATGATAGTCAAGTAATAATATATCTTTAATTCAATAATATAAATTATTAAAGAATTGAAATTTAATAATAAATTTATTATATTAAAATAGAAACTGTGTTTTTATAAAGATGATTAAAATGTATAGTATTACTCTTGGAATCTTATAATCTTATTATTCAAATATTTATAAAATAAAGAAAAAAAAAATAGAAATTATATTTAAAAACAGAATATTTACAAGTTTATAAGAGAAACAGTTACTAATAAGAAATTAAATGAAATTAAATATGATTGTTCCAGGTTAACACATCCTAATATTGTACAGCTATTGGAAACGTACGAAGACAAGCTTAAAGTGTACTTAGTTATGGAGTTGTAAGTTTTTAACCTTGTAATTACGTTTAACATCGATAATATATATATGTATATTAATTACATTGAATTTTGATTACAGGGTTACCGGTGGCGAACTTTTCGACAGAATAGTTGAAAAAGGTTCCTATACAGAGAAAGATGCTTCAGGTTTAATAAGACAAGTCTTAGAAGCAGTTGATTATATGCACGAACAAGGTGTTGTTCATAGAGATCTTAAACCAGAGAATCTCTTATATTATAGTCCAGATGAAGATAGTAAAATCATGATTAGTGATTTTGGTTTATCCAAAATGGAAGATTCAGGAATAATGGCTACCGCTTGTGGTACACCAGGATATGTTGGTACGCAAATAAAATAATTTAATTTATATTTTCTTGTTTAATTTCAACAAGAATTTACTACTATAATTATTATTTCTAGCTCCTGAAGTACTTGCTCAGAAGCCATATGGTAAAGCAGTTGATGTTTGGAGTATAGGTGTCATCTCTTATATTCTCTTATGCGGATACCCTCCATTTTATGATGAAAACGATGCCAATCTCTTTGCACAGATTCTGAAAGGTAATAAAAAGTTGATGTATACATATACTTATTGTTTTTAGACAACGGAGAAGAGACAATATCATCAGATATTCAGATTAATTGTAACATTTAGGACTGACAAGCACATGAAGTAATACATTAATTTGAAATTTTCATTTTTAAGGTACTATTTTAGTTTTCGTATGCAGCATTAGTACATACATAGCGTAGTAAGTAAAGAAATTTCTGTGTGCGTCTGAGTCCTTATATATGATTATTAATTATTATTATCCCTTTGGTGAACCTAGTGCTCATTATATCTACTTACAATTGTTTCCATAAAATGAATAAACATTTTATCGTTCAATTATGTTAGAATTAACAGCTTCGAATTACATATATAGTAAAAATACTATAATACACAAGTGTATGATAATACAATATAATACACATGTGAATCTATAGTACTGTGCTTGTTCATATTATGAATATTTCACGTTAGAATGATATATCTCCAAGGGCTAATTTCTCGCATAGTAGAATTTTTCGATTAATCATAAATAAATGAATAAAACATTAAATTATAAATGACCAGGAATCGTACGGACACTAATTATGAGGAACTCAAGATAAACAGTATCTTCTTTTTTTTTTGTTTCTTGGCTTTCTTTTTGTTTTTTTAAATTTATTTTTCTTTTACCCATACAAATTATACATTTGCTCTACTTATACTGTCACAAAATCGTCTACTCTATAGCAAGGAGCTAATCAGACTGTTATAGGTGAATTTGAATTTGATTCACCATACTGGGACGATATCAGCGATTCGGCGAAGGATTTTATACACAAGTTGATGTGCGTCAATGTCGAGCAACGTTATACATGTAAACAGGCCCTAGCACACCCTTGGTAAGAATATTTATTAATCATTTTATCTTTAAAATTAAACTTACAAAAAATAGAGTACGTTTTTATACTAACTAAAAAGAAAAAAAAAACAAAAATGATATACTTATTAAATTTTTAAAACAATTTTATATTTTCTATGGTACAAATTATAATATAACTGCAAATATTATTTAAGAATATGTTAAACATATATCAACGTAACTTTATAAAGGAAAATATTGCAGAAATACAATCGATATCAAATAATATGTAATTAATATCAATTAAGTAAGTAATGAAATTCTATTTCCTGTGATGACTTGCAATTAATAATCATTTAATAATAATGTCCTCAATACCTTTTAATTTTTATATGCAAATGAAAAATAAAAAAAGAAACGAATAAGAAAAATGATAATTATCAAGAAATACCACAAAAATAATAATTTAGATCTAACTATCCTACTAAATAAAATTCTGTCATTTTATCAAGTTTTTTCTAATCATATAACATACAAAATTTAAAATACATTTAAATATATTTCATTTGATATTTGACATGTATATAATTAATTTCTTTTCTAGGATTTCTGGAAACGCAGCTAGCAATAAAAATATCCATGGTACTGTATCGGAACAACTTAAAAAGAACTTTGCCAAATCGAAGTGGAAGGTTAGTATAGGTTTACAATTAGCAAATTCCTGATTGCGCATATATTTGCTCACCAGGCTCCGTAGGAAAGTCTCCCACTTCTCTCATGGTTCCAGCAAGCGTATCATGCTACCACGGTCATACGTCAGATGCAGAGACTGGCACTCAACAGCGGCCAACAACAGCAGGGCCCAGGATCAGGCCCTTGCACCGGCAACCTCACGCCGTGTCCCGATCAATCGCAAACCAATCCCAGCAATCATCAGCACAGACCACTGGGACCTCCAAACAACTTCAATTGAAGGAAACGTTTGAGCCATCATTGTCCACATCTAACTTGGTGGCTTTTCCGACCTCTCCTCCCATTCCACTTACTCCTAGCTCTCCGTTATACTTACGCAGCAAACGCTTTAAATTATGGGGCAGTACACGCACTGCTCTCTCTACTCTTTTTCGAGTTAATGTCTCGTATCTTAGGAAGCAAAGGAAATATAAAAAATGTTGAATCTCACTGCTAAACATTCTCTAGAAGTTAATGTCAATGAAATCTAACGCTCTGTAATTACATTATTTACAAAGTGTTGAAAAAGCTACATTACCTCAAGCTAAAAATGCTTCATTACAATTTCCTATGACATAGTTAAATGCTGATTATGTATAGTACACAAATTTTAGTGGATTGCACGATGAATCACACGTTTTCTGATAATATTTCTTGCCTTCTTTTTTTTTTTTTTTTATGTACGATAAACTCTAGTAGATGTATGAAATTTATTTTAATTAAAAATAATATGGTACGAATTATAAAATGAAATGTCTGGGGATATTATAATAATTTTTTAATTAAAATAAGATAGATAAATGATTTTTTAAACTATTTTTTTTAATTAATCAAGAAAATGAAAACTGCATAAATAACTTAATTTGTCTTCAATGGTTACCAGATTATGAAAAAATGTATTTATGTGTCTTGTTCTGTTCTTTTTAATGTAAGACAATTTAATTAATTCTTATAATTAGGCCTTTTGATCTAAAGTTTAAGGATAAATAAATATCTTGAAACAAGTGAATTTTTAAATATTCTGTAAAATAAGATAAAATATAATATTTCATTGATATCACATTGTTGATTAAGAAAGTTACTGAAAATGTTTATTTGTATTCGAAATATCTTGGTAATATTAATGCTAAACAAAAATTAATGAAATATATTATAAGATTAAATAAAGTTAAATGGCTGTAAATTATAAATTAAAACTTGAAGCTAAAATTATTATATATATTATTATTATTATTATTTTATTAGGATATTACTAGAGGAAAAATACTATCAAATATTAGAAATTAATGCAGGAGAGAACAATAATACCTTTCAAAAAAATAATCTTCTTAATGCATTTTTCTCTGCTTATTGTTGCATAAGATGTTAAATCTTCATATGCGAATTTTCCTCGAATATGCTAATAATATTTTATTGTGCCAATACTTCTTAATAATACCTTAAAACACAAAATTAATTATTCATTTCTTTCAATTTCTTTTACACGTTTGATTTTATTCTATAATTCTATAAGAATACTATTTAACTAAAAACGATTGATATTAATAAAGGTAAAAAAAAGAAAACTATGATTGTGTGATTTGTGGTATATTAAATTTGTGTATAAAATTATATTATACTGTTTATATTGATTTACATTGTTGTTATTTTCAACTGAGAATTATGTTTGTAAATAGGTTCAACAAATAATATTTAATCTCCACTCGTCGATAAGATATTTTCATTTCTTAACTAATATACATTAAAAATATATATATATATATATGCATAAAATTAATATTAATATTCATTAATGTTTATGAAGTTATACTGATATTTTGATGAAGATACATTATAATATGTTATGTTAATATAACATATATTTTTTTATTACATTCTTTATACTTATAAGAATGAAAATATTTTCATTGGCATTGACAAGTAAAGATTACAAATACATAAATTTGTGCTTAAAATTAAAACTACATAACTATTTTGTACAATTAATAGAAAATGTGTGTTAATAATTCTTGCTTGATTAGAGATAAGTTTTCTTTTAGTAGCTATGTTTATTTATACACATTATTTGTTGTTGTTGTTATCATTATTATTATCATGATTAATGATATAAAATTATATAATATTACAAAAATTTCAAAGACAATTGTTTTTAAAATTATTAATTGCTTTTTATAAAAGATTCACGTTATAAAACAAATTGCAAATAGTATATATCTCTTTCTAAAATTTCTTCTTTGACTTTAAGGTGATGATGATGATGTATAAAAAAAAACAAATTGTATTCTGTAAAAAAAAATCAATATTCTAATGTTATAAATTTTTAAGAATATTTTATAGTACAAGAGGTACTGAATATAATTCTACTATTCAATAGTAGATATATACTAATAGCTTTTTTTAAGATTTGAAATATAAATATTTTTATCTAAATGAATAATTGTATGAAATCAAAATAAAGCTACTTAAATGTTAATTAAATACATTTGTTTCGAGAAATAGTTATTGCTAATAATATATAGATTGGATTGTGTGTCCTTATTGAATTTTTCAATTTATATTTATTTCAATAATACACACACACACACACAAACATAAATTATTTTGCAACCACTTAATAACATTTATGTAATATTTTTTATATATTCACATATATATGTATCATATTGTACAAAGTATGTTTTTTTAGTAATGTTCTAAGTATATATGTATATATATATATATATATACATACATATATATATACTTTAACAATTGCTGTTTTCTTGAAATTTATGAATTTATAGTATAATACAGGTTCCATATTTTCTTTGTTGTGAGATACAAATATAAAGGTGGAAAGGTAAAAAATTTGTAAATGTTATGTATCTATATATATATATATATATATATATATAATCACATTTTCAAATACTTAGATATAATTATTATTATTGTTAGTTTTTAATATTAAAAGTTGAATCATTATTTATAAAATTGAAGCTTTATGTAAATTTGAATTCAACTAAATGCGTAGTATATTATTAAATGATATATATACATTTGATTGAAACATAATCAAATATTATTGGAAAAGTAACATTGTTAAATTAATTGTATTTAAAAAATATAAACACACATATTGCACATGCTATATATAATTATATAGCACATGCAATATTAATATTTGGCCCCTCCATAATTTTTCCAACAAAATCTCTGATTGTATAGAGAAAATGTGATTAAATTTCTTATTACTGTAAGTGTATAAATAATAGAATACAGTGAATTTACAAACAAGCGTCGTGGTGATCACGTATCAAAATTATTAAGTTGTGCCTGGGAAAGGTACATAACATTGGCGTAATCATATTTTCAGTACCTCCATTCAGTCTACATATGCATTCAATGCTTCCTCTAATTTATTTACAATTTTTTTATAGAACGATATTTGTTCTTTCAAATGCGTTTTCATAGCTTGATTAATATGTATATCACGTTCTGATTGAAAATGTGTCTCCTCAGCCAATAATGCACGTGCTATTATATCGGTTCGGTGAGACATTTCACGCAATTGCTGTGTTTCCATTTTATGTTCTGCAACTAATCTCTCACAATCCTTTCTTTTTTGTATTGCACTCTATCAAAATGTCAAAAAAAAAATAGATTACAATGAATAATTGATTTAAAAATATTAGAGACGTATATTATATTAAAAAGAAATCATACCTTATGTATACTGATAACATCAGGAAAATTACTGATAATTCCTCTATAAATATGAAATTTATCAGCAAGTGGTTCCCAATCAAACTTTGGCTGTTCTTTATAAAGATGGCCAATTTCATTGTATGCTTCACCTGTTGCTGTTAACGCATAAGTCAATCTCCTATGATCACTGTCGTCTCCTTCCAAAGCGTGTCCTAATGAACAGAAGGATTGACCGATTTTCTGAAACTCTCTTTTATAAAGTACTTGGTGCTTTTTAGCTTGATCTACAGCCATGGCCATGAAATTTTTTACAACAGGATCTAAACCAGTTATATATCTACTAAATGCATCTATTTGAATTTCTACTTTGATTGCATCTAAAGGTGTATCAATGCATTGAATGGCATTAAAATAATTCACTCCTAATAATTCTTCCTTTTCAGCTTGCCGCTTTCCTGCCTTCCACCTTTTCTCATCCGTACAGATCATAAAATGATCCCATACTCGGCTACGTGACAATACAGGATGACGACAAACATAATCAACAAATTCTTGTAATTGTGTGCGACGATGTTCTATAAACAGTTCATCGTAACGTCCTCCTATTTGTTTATCAGGTAATGGTGGAATTGGTATGAAACAGTGTTTTTCTTCTAAACGTTCATGCAACCAATCGAAATGCTTATATCTTCTTGAAACTTGAATATTATTAAACTGTAATAAAAAGATTTGATTTAAATCTAAATTCACATAATTGAATTAAAATTTGCTCCATTTCATACTTGACAACCTAATAATAATATTAAATTAATTGAAATAAAATGAATTAAAATAATATACAAAAAAAAAGTTAATGCAATTTAAACATACCGTAGGTGTTAATTGATATGCAATAAAGGTTTTAAGACCTTTTAATTTGGATTCTTTTTTAGGAGATGTAATAACACAACTATATGGTTCCCCCGTTGGTACCCATACGCAACGTCCATCTTCGTTTTCCTTGATAAATAACTTTTCGCTTTCTGGTACATTAATCACCTTTGTTCCTAATAAAAAACTGTCTTCTCCAGATTTAATAAGAGTAGAAAACTTATTATTTTTCTTTGGTACATTAGATATAGGTCTTTCGGGTATCACAGAATGTATAGTATGAATTGGAATAGAATTTCCACTATCGGTGCTATTGGATTGTAACGCTATATGCATAGCTTGTTGTTGTTGTTGTTGTTGTTGTTGTTGTTGATGTTGATGATTTGTAGTAGGAACGTATGCTTGTGTTTGACCAATTTCTGAGTCATCATCCCAATCATCGTCCCAAAAATCTCCTGAACTTTGTTGTGATACTGTCATACTACCTAGTAAATAATAATAATAATAATAATAATAATAATAATATTAGATACTAAAGATAAAATCATTATAAGAGACATCTAAGAGTTATTGTTTCACAATAGTTAAATATAAATTACGTCTTTATTTGATCATACTCGAAACTGGAGCAGATGATTCTATAACTTGCACATATGCAGCTGGAAAAAGACCAGACTTTCCACTTTGATTGAATCCTTCACACCATCCGTCACCAACATTGTCTCTCATGACAGTTAAAATCTCTCCTGCTATGATTGACAATTCAGCTGTACCTGACTGACCAGTAAAGTCGTACAAAGCTCTTACCTAAAAATAAAAATAAATTTACAAATTAAATAAAATTTATTGTAAATTGTAAATGAATAAAAAGAAACGTATAATTATCATAAATAAGTATGAGTCATAAAAGAAAATATTAGTTGATTGAACTTTTGACAATGGATTAATTAATTTGATGATACTGATTTATTAACATACCTGGTGACCTTCCATTATAAATCTACCTTGAAATTTGAATAATGTCGATATATAATACAAAATATGAAATATTATTTCTTTCAATTTGTCTGACAACGCCTGGTCACATACCTACAATACAACTATTCTGAGTCGTGCAACTGACATTTGCGCGTTTCTCGTAAGTTGTATATTATACCATTAACGACATAAATGTATGCACATTGAAAATGACTGTACCAGTTCTAAACTATAAATCGTTTTCAATGAATGAATCGAGAAATTAATTCACTTGTTCAAAATAATCACTTTTACCTAACACTATAAATGATAAAAAATTGTGTTCTTTATTTAATGATATAAATAAACGAGTAAGTAAAAAAATATAACTTTGAAATATAAACGTTTAAAATCGCATACTGTCACATATCAATTAGAGGTTAGGCATTAATACTCGGGTTCCAAAAATTCTTACGTCAGCACTGAAAACACCACATTGATATATCGAATAGCCTTTTTAATTACGATTTTATTACTTTTATTCAAGACTGTACTCTAGTTAAAAAATTATTACTAGATTCGAGTGTGTTCTAAAATGGTTCGAATTCATGAAAATAAAAATACAATTTTTGTTTAATGTATTAATTGATTTTTTTATCTTACTATAATTACAATTACAATTACAATTAAATGGAAAGAGATAATAAATGATAAATAAAATTACTCGTCGATTAAATTAATTTTCATGTAACAATGGAAATAGTTTTCTTTTAATTTTTCATGAAAACAAACTAAATGCGTATTTGTCATATTATAGTAATAAAAAAGAATCTTAGGAAAATGTTTCTATGGTTTGATCAGAATTGATTTTCTCTAACAATAAGTGCAATAAAAAAAAAATGCCACTATCTAGGATTTTTTGTTCAGATTCGAAGAAACTATAATCCCACGTACTGTTGAGAACAACTCGTGAAGCTTTAACATTTTCTTATAAAATAAAATAATGGTGTAAAATGATATTTGTAAAATGAAAATATTAATTTTAACGTTAACAGAAAAGGAAGATAATTAATATCAATAAAAAGAAGATAATAAATTCGATATTCCGAACAAAAGTTACTGCATTTTTCCGTCGTTGTACGCTACTGCGAAAAAAACAATTCGCTATCGATATAAGACTTTTTTTTTTCCCCCTAATAAGTGTAAACAAGTGTCTTAACATTCTGAGAACAATTTTATTTATCTTTTTTTATCCATCTCAATTCTATTTTTCTCTTGGTGATACTGCATTTAGTGATTACACACACCGCTTTTTATTATTCATCTTTGCATAAACTTCAGTCTCTCTGTCATAAAAGGAAAAAGAGAAAGAAATAAAACAAAAACCACGTACATATATCGTTAAAGTGATTGAGACATATTTCCATGATTAATAAAAATAAAGATAAAATAAAAAAAAAAGAGATGTAAATATCGAATAGAATCGAATTTCACTAGACACAACCGTATCATCATTGTGGATGCATCGTTAACATTATTTCTTCGCGAACGCGAAAAGAAGTTAGAAGGAAAAAGAAAGAAAGAAAAAAAGAAGAAGAAGAAGAAGAAGAAGAAGAAGAGAGAACGATAACGGTTTATCAGTCGCTATAATAGTCTCGTTTTAAAAACTTGCTCTACGGATTGCTGTTACAAATGGACATCTAAATTTTGCTATTTAACGTGACATATATTATAATTATATTAAAAATATAGTAAACAAGTTTCGGACATATAAGATTATTCTTATTTTCTATTTTATTTATTATTATTTTTCAAGTGGAGTTATTACGATTGTAATATAACATAATTATCAAAAATACATTAACGCGTTTAGATTATTGTAATGAATATTCATATTTTCATGGCTCTTTTGGATGGCACATGATATATGTTGAGTATTATAGATAAAGTTATTTGCTGCAGTGTGGTCATGTGAATAATAAACTTGGAAAATATAACCGAGAATAATACTTTACTACAAGTAATATAATTTATATCTATATCTATATTTATCTATCTATCTATTTATATATATATATATATATATATAGTGGATAATTAAAAGATTTAATAATTAAAAGATAAGTAAATTAATTCATTGATAATGAATACTCTTAAAAATATAACGTCGGCATTTTGGTCACCGGACATATGGTTACCGCCCAATATAACATGGGAGGATATTAAACCTAACTCAGAAAACAAATATGCTGATTATCAACATTTAATATTTCCTGTGCCAATGGCCTTGATTCTCTTACTCATGAGATTCACTCTTGAAAGGTAAGCAGAATTTTAATTAACTTTTATGTTTTCATATTGACTTTTTTCAATAAAATAATTCTATCAAAATAATCTATAACAAAAACTTGCTTATATTTATATTTTTATCGTTATATAATTATTTTTTATACAATATTAATGATTCAATCATTCTCCTCTTCTTATTTTTTATTATAATTTTATTATATTTATAAATATATTTTGTTATTTGTGTTGCATACAGAAATTGCTTCTCACCGTTTGGTAGATCGCTTGGTATAAAGAATACTAGAACAAAAATAGCACCGCCAAATGAAATATTGGAGAAGGCTTATACTAGTAAAAAAATCAAACATAAACAGGTAGATATTATTTTGTATATTAACACATTGTTGGCCAGCCACGAGTAAACTCGTTTCATGATACCAAAATATTGATCAGTTACGAGTTAACTGTTTCATGGCATGGTCGCACAAACATGTTAAATAAATAGAGTATATTTTTATTAATAATTATATTTTTAAGATATTAGCATTAGCTAAACAATTGGATTGGACGGAACGACAAATAGAAAGGTGGCTTAGACTTAGACGTTCTCAAGATAAACCATCTACGTTAACAAAATTCTGTGAAAACAGGTAAATTATAATTTAATTTATGTTATATAGATTTATATTTATATAATATTTAATTAACATCTTTTTATTTTAGTTGGAGGTGTTCGTATTATACATATTCATTCTTTTACGGCCTTATTATTTTATGGAATAAACCATGGTTATGGGATATTAATCAATGCTACCATAACTATCCATATCATTCAGTATCTAACGACGTGTGGTGGTATTATATGATATCTATGGCATTTTATTGGTCATTGAGCTTTTCTCAGTTCTTCGATGTAAAAAGAAAAGATTTTTGGCAAATGTTTATTCATCATATAGTGACCATTGTATTATTATGTTTCTCATGGGTAGCTAATTTAACAAGGATTGGTTCATTAGTTTTATTAGTACATGATTCTGCTGATATATTCTTAGAAGTAAGTCTGATATTTATTTTTTCTTTCTTTTTTTTCTTCTTTAATTTTAATAAAAATTTTGTTATCTATATTATAATTATAAATGGTATGTTCTTAATTAGATAACTACTGGTTGTTAAATCATATTTTTCTATTTATTACTGGATGCAATATATTGTATTTCTTGTAGGTCGCAAAAATGGCAAAGTATGCTAATTATCAAAAATTCTGCGATTTTATATTCGTTATTTTCACAATATTATGGATTGTGACTCGTGTTGGTATATTTCCATTTTGGATTATTTATAGGTAATTTTAGATATATTTTATACAGTTTCCCTTTAAATTATTCTATATATATAATGCAATGAAGTAATTTTTATAAATTTAAAATTATAATATGTTTTTATAATTTAAATATATTTCTTTTTATAGTACATTAATCGAAGCACCTAAACTAGTGCCAATGTTTCCAGCGTATTATGTGTTTAATACATTATTGTGCCTCCTACTTATGCTTCATTCAATTTGGACTTATGTTATTATTAAGATTGCATACAATGCCTTCTATGCTGGCCAGGTACATATCCATAAATTTAACTACACCTTTAAATTTTTTCGATTACAACATTATTCGCATTGTGATTAATAATGTTAACAATAAATCTTATTTTAAATTACAGAGTTTGTGTTACTGTAAAACACATACATATATAATACATGATTTAATTCATATTTATTAATTTAACATTTGGTATTTACAGAGATATATATATTAAAAAGGAGTTGCAATGATGTGAAACTTGATTTTGTATTTATTAAAAAAATGTTACAGATGGAAGGTGATATACGAAGTAATAGCAGCGAAGATGTTTCAGATGCCTCTGAGAATAATGCTCCTGTCAATAATACAACGAACTACATCAATAAACGAAGTTCAAGACAAAAGACACATTAACGAAAAAAAAAAAAGAAAAAGATTAATTAGTTAAAAAAAGTCCTAACATGTATAATGTCAAAGATAAAATGGCAACAAGAAAATAATTAGCCTGGCGCTAAATGATCATTATTTAAACTTATTCAAATTGTAAAGTTATGATTGTGTGTGTATTATTATAAACAAAATTAAATCATAACTTTATTGGAAGTATTAAAAAAACGAAAACGAAAAAGGAAAAAAGAAATAATTATAAACTTAAAAAACTATAATATTTGTTGCTATAAATATTTTTTAAAGCAGTATCTCAAGTTTAACTCTATGTAAGATGTAAGGAGAAAGTGATTTACTATAGATGCAAAATCCAAATTTCATTTTTTACTATATTACCAGTATTTTAAGAAAAATGAAAATCCTTTAGTCATATTTCACTTTCACATATGTATTATATCATTTATTTATAATTATTTTATTTAAAAATTTCGGTACCTGTATGTATTATCTCTTAAAACAACTTTAAGTGTGTTTAATTAAACAAAGAATGGACCAAAGCTTTAGATTTTTATGCCGGAAGGTAACCCTTTTTAAACTTGTGATTCGTAATATTTAAATATTTTTATATATATATTCATTTTTTATATTCTAGAGATGTATATACATTTATATATGTATATACATCACATGTGCAAGTTTAACGATAAAATAGAATGGATGGGCTAATCACGCAAAGAGGAACTGTTTACACAAATAGCATTTATTTCTTCGCAAAATTTTATGTGAATTTCTTTGATTAAATGTTAAATGGTATTATTAATTAGTAAATAAAAATCTAATTGAAAAAGTAACAAGTGTAAATCATTTTTTTGCGAATTATGGTATATGTATATGTATAATATAAGATAACGTCAATATTATTATATATTTTATATATTAAATATGTAAAATATATATTTTAATTTAATATTAATTATTTCATCGTTGTACATGATTTTTTTTTTTTATTATTGATTATTTTGCTTTTTGATATGTTTTCTTCCTATTTCATTTTAATCTCTTGACGACACGTGTGCCGCCTGTTGACATTTCTGTTAACTACGAGATAGTAAATATTAGGTAATTGTATTTTTCATTCATTCATTTAAAACTGTCAATAATTGTTAAAAAATGAAATCATATAGAGTATGCTTCTTACTTGGCATTAGTGTTTTATTAGGAATAGTTAATAATGTTAGTACACAGGCTGATTGTTTCAATGAAGAATTATTTTTAAAACCTTTACCAAGCGGTCATGTTTATGCTTATTTTCAATTTACAACATTATGGAAATCATCAAATACACCAAAGTCTTGTATGTAAAGTTTTTGGTTACCTTTTATGTCATTCTTTGCATGTAGATATTATTTTATACAAATGTAATCAAATATAATATATATTTCAGTTTATCACACACATTTCTTTCCCAGAGGATTAGGTGAAATAATAGGACGTCATAAAATAGATGAATTTCATATTACTTTGACTCAAGGTTTATGGAATTATCAAAAATGGGGATATCCTTTCTACGATGCTGGTCCTGGAGCTGAGATATATGCTTGGTTTAATAAAAATGTCACCAAGTATAAATCAAATCATTTACACTCATTATATTTATATTATCTCCACAGATAAAGTGTTATAATTAATTTATAAAATTGTTTTTTTTTCTTGTGTAGCATTGATCAAGAATGGAAAGGATTTACTAATGCATTATCGGGCTTACTTTGTGCCTCCTTAAATTTTGTTGATTCTGCTAACAGTGTATCACCAAAATTTACTTTTCGTCCTCGAGGTGTTGTTAAACAAACACCAAATTCTACTCACTTGCGATATTCTTCCTTACCAAGGGAAATTGTTTGCACAGAGAATTTAACACCGTTTAAAAAATTATTACCATGTGATTCCAAGGTATTAATTTAAAGTAAATGTATAATAATAGTAGATTTTAATTAATAATAAAATTTATACAGAATGATTTTTATTTTATAGAAAGGTCTAGGAACTCTGTTGAATTCAGCATACATTCATAATACAAATTATCATTCTCTTGGAATACATTTTCGTTCAGTATGTACTACTAAAGCGTGTACTAATACATTTTTAGAATTGCAACTGACAGTTTCATTAGTATATGACAATATGATAGATACGCAGGTAAGATACCTTAAAAAAAAACAAATTTAAAAAAAATATTAATTTTTATATTTGTTACTACAGGATTGGTCAATAAGAAAATTTTTTGGAATAGGAATTAAAGGATCATGTCCTCTTGCGATAATAAGTAACATATATGTCGATATATCGAGTAATAGTACGCATCATACTTATGAAATATTACCTAAACCAACAATTAAACTTAAAAGCTTACGCGGAGGACAAGAGAATGATATTGCTGTATATGATATTAGATCGCATTCTACTGAAGGGATGTTTAATGTTGCAGTTAAACATAGTACAACAAAAACTGCAGTCATTAATTATCCTTCTATTCTTTATGCAAATAGATATATTATAGGTATGTACTTGTTTCTATTTATAATTAACACAATGATTAATAATATAGTAATTGTTAGATAAGAAAATATTATCTCCAGNACATAATCATATTAAAATAAAATAATATATATAGACAAATTTAATACAAATTTAATAAAAACCATTATCAGGTGCTATTATTGCTTACTGTATTCTACATATATTTCCAATAATTACTTAGATAATACATAATAATACTTTTAAATATATATTGGTATATATACAAGTAATCATGGTATAATAGAAAACAATCAGTAATATTATTTTTCTTTTTACATGGAGTTTCCAACTCGAAATTTTGTTACTCCGAGAAGGTTATTCCTCTCTGTTTAAAGAAAATTCTGTCCACGTTGCATCTACACAATTTTATGCATCCTAAATGTTCCAACAATTATAATTTTCGCGCTTTCACTATTCTTACAATAATTAAAGAGTCGTACTTACATTCTTATTAAGAGATAAAATAATTTCAATTTTATTTATTATAACAAAGAATATTTTTTTTACCAATGTTTCTTGAGATGTAAATAAAACAATAAATATTGATAATAATAAAAATCTATTAAAAATGAAATTATTTTATTACATTTGTTGCGTTTTATAGTACTGGTTTTAATACAGGAGAAATTTTAATACGTATTTAACCCCCTAACCTTCGATTTACGTTTACGTACTACGGGCTATACCCATAGTTGTAGGTTAAGGGGTTAAAGCATCACCGATGTGACATCTGTTTACATGATTTTCATTATCTTCGTTAAAAATACTTTGCATTAACCAGTGATTTGTTGAATTTGCAGGATAAATGCGAGCTTTCGAACAAATTTTGTTCGTTGATAAATTTGATAATGAATTTTCTAAGAGTACAGAATTCATTGGGTCCTGATTTTCATCAGATTTATGGGTTTTCTTAATTTCTTCTTCGTCAGATGAACACAGATCAATAACTATAATTGATTTCTGTTTTACTGAATATGTTATTTCTGTTATTTCATTTGTACTGTCTTTAGTGACTGATTTGTTTTCAGAATGATTAGTAACAGATGTAACGAATGATGTATTCTTTTGGGATATTGACATACTTTCTTCTGTTATCATTTTCTCAACTGGTACTTCTTCCAATATTTTTAATTTAGTTTTAGATGCAGGTCCAACTTTTTTATATGATCGTCTCGTAGAAGAATTTCGATGTTTCAGAGAATTTGGATTTAATTTCGTTAGAGTTACAAAAACGGGTCGACAAGCAGCATATAGAATTTGTGATCTTATATCCAAAACTATGGGGAACAAAAAAGATATAATTAAATTATGTCATTTAAAAAGTGTATTCATTTGATATTAATTAAATATTTATGCATTACACTCACCTGGCTTTCCTTTTAAAGCATCAGAAAATTTATATTGATGTACATAATCAATTTGTTTATCTCGATTGAATCTATATGTTGTAACCCACCTATCACGTTCATTTTCTTTATCTAACCACTTTGGTCTACACAAACTTGTAATAGGTGGTGCAAGTACATGCCTTTCTATTCTTTCTAATCGTTCTTGTTGTGTTTCTTCAGTCATTTTCTTTGATTTTTTGGCTAATACAATACCAGCAGGTGAAGAAAATGGAATTGCTCGAGATTTAGTTAAATTAATTAATCCTCTAAGACGAGACGAGGTTTTAGTTGCTATACACGTATTATTAATCGCTTCACTTTTATTCAACACAGCTACTTCGCCTTCTTTTTCTCTCGAACGTAAATGAAAGTATTCTAAAAATTCATTTTGGTTTGTTTCCGGTTGAATGGTAGAGAAGTCTGGTGTGCTAGGACGTGAACTGTTACTTTCGTGATATTGTTGCTCACAACAAATCATCTCATGTTCCTGATATATATTATAATAGTAAGCTCATAAGAATAATATTTATAGATATTTTATTTAGTATATATTGTACCTTCATTTTTTCAAGTCCAACAAATTCTGCATCACAGTTGTCGCAAAGATATATGTCATCGCTAGGTGGTTGAACCATCATAAAAGACTGCGTTTGTTGTTTAGATTTATTAGCAAAATTGGATGTAATTCCATTATGAAAGAGTAATGTTCTCCTTGGATTTTCATTTTTTTTTGTCATAATTCTGAAAAGAAAGAAATAATAATAATAATAATAATGAATAAAAAGAATAATAAGAATAATTGGAAATAAAAGGAAGATACATACCATATTCTCATTACGGAATGTTACTAAGAGTTTACTAGTATTTTTATGATATAAACTAGTAGTGGAATCCCAATTATTAACATAGTTTAATTCTTCGTGTGAATATCGTGCAAGATATGTACAAAAACGTAACAAATATTCACTTTTATGATATACATAACATCTGAGTACTATTTTCTTTAGACTCGCCATCCAATTCTGTCAAAAACTTATATATATAGTTAATTTTTTTATTGAATATTAATTAATTGTCTTCTCACTTACGTGTGTTAACATTTTAGGTCGTATTAGAGGATTGGAAAATTTTATTTCTTCAGGCCACCATGTAGGTTTATCTATAACTTCATTAATATCATTTCCTGATGAACATTCAATCATAAATGTTACAAAATTTTCTAATTGTGTCTGTAACGTAAGAAATTAATATTGAGAATTTTATTATTATAAAATTAAATTTAAGTAAAACGTGTTAACATTACCAATGTCATCTTTTCCAAAGAAATTGGATATCCATCAGCAAACAGAAGTGGAAGATTAGAAACCAGAGATTTTTCTTCATTAGAATTTTCACAAACTAATTCTATGGTTTCATTAGCAGATTCGGTCATGTCGTCATACATAAGATCTGGGAGATGGTTTACAGGTGACTCTACCTCGTAAACATCTACTTCCGCGCTTGAATACTTCATTTTACATTGAGATTATTAATATCCGTTTTATTTCAATAAAAATTAATAACAGGAACAGTCTTGTAGAAATTTGTTTATTAATTATCATTAGCTTTAGTATTCTACAAACAATACAAAGAAAAGTAATAATTATTATTATTTGTTATAGTAAAACATTTGCATATATTTAATTAAATAAAAAAAACAATACAAATGTTTGATGCAAAGATTAAATAAATACTTTTAATTTTAAAGTATATAAATAAATATTTATGTATCTAATGAGATAATATTAACAATTATTTTATCAATAAAATATAAATGCCTTTATTTAAACGAAACAAATAAAAAATATTTAGTATAATTTAACCGATTTTACTTTTAAACAGAAATAAATATATTTTAATGTAATTATTTTTTCTCTTTTTTAAATGATAATTTCTTAGAAATCGTATGCTACGCAAAATGCCATCATTGTAAATACTTTATAAGGCGTTTATACATTAAAATCGAAAGATCATATATAAAATGTTATAAAATTAAATATATTGTATTTAAACTGACGTACGTTAGATTGACTACATGAAATTGAATTTTTTTCATACACTTACTTACATATATTAACTTAATAAATTTTCAATAATATAACTTCAGAAAAGTAAAGTAACTTCCTATAGCACACACCTACTAAACATACAGAGATTATACTGAACTATTGGAATGTAATCTGGAAAGTCCCTGCACATTTTAATACAGTTTACAAACATTTAGATAGCCCAATATAGTAATACCTAAATCACGCGGGAATATGACATTTAGTCCAGTTACCAAAAAATAACTAGATTTCCGCATTAGTATAGGAATGAGCGATACTAGAAAAACATCGATTAATATCGATCATCCTTATGCCAGTATCACAATTTAGTTACTAGTTTTTAATATTACTATAAAAAAAGGTTTAAAGTTTTCACATAGAAAAAGAATAAAGAAGAAATATTGTAAATTGGTAAGAAATTATTGTATTGAACATAATAAACGAGATCGTTTTGTTATATTTCTATTTAAAAGTAGGGAATTTTTGCGATAATATGGCGACCAATTAATGACCATATAGGGTATCTGGCCATTTTGACTGGTCTTGGTAGAAGTAGCATTGTTTTTTTCCGGTAGTTCTAGTGTTAAAAATGTTGTTATTATAAATAAATTATGATATTTTTAAAAATTGGCACCATGTAGATGTATTTCGATACCCTTAAATTCATTTTATCTGATAATATAAAACAAAACAATAAAACAATTCTTTTGTTTTTACGATTATAAATGACCAGTCATTTTGACTTGTTTTGGTAGAAGTAGCATTGTTTTTTTTCCGGTGGTTCTAGTGTTAAGTTCAGTTTTGATTTGTTTTTCGACACGTGAACACGTTGTAATCATGCAGAGCTATCCAAAAGTGCTCAAATATTCAAGTGAACGGACTGGAAAGCCACGGAAGCGCAGATTCTACGGTAATCAGTTTCGTAATGTTTCGTCATCGGACGATGGAAAAGCTAATACTAGCCGTAGTGAAAAAAAATTGGCGTCAGCAACTACGGACGATGTTATAATTTATCCGTCTCATTGCTATCGGATAATCGAGTTTGTCTCTGTGTTTTTAGCAATTTCTGAGTTAGTTATTTGCAATTCGTGTAAGCAGAGAATAACGTTTGCCGAAAGCGGCCGTCGAGGTCTAGGATTTAAAATCGTTTTATTGTGTAAATGCGGTAAACGAGAAATTCAATCCGGACCGTTAATTCACACCGGCTACGAAATCAACAGAAGAATTGTGTTCGTCATGAGACTTTTGGGTGTCGCACGAGAAGGCATTAACATTTTTTGTGGCCTTATGGATATATCTCAGGGCTTCGCAAAATCGACGTATGACCAAATCATGCAACACCTGTATACAGCGTCGAAAACAATGTTTGAAAGCGCCTGCAAAAAAGCCGTCGAAGAGGAAAAAGAACTCAACATACAAAATGAAAGACCAGCTGACCATTTGAAAGTTTCGGGTGATGGATCGTGGAAGAAACGTGGATATACTTCATTGTATGGTGTAACTACACTTATTGGGTACTACAGTGGCAAAGTGGTCGATCTCGACGTTAAAAGTGGATATTGTCATACCTGTGCCGTCAAGAAAAATTCATTGAACGACGACGAGTTTGAAAATTGGTATGAACCATGCAGAAAATTGTTCTTCGAATCACGCAGGTTCGTCCGGAAAAATGGAAGTTGATTCTATGTTGGAAATGTTCTCAAGGTCCATCGAGAAATTTGGAGTAATGTATAGTAATTACATTAGCGACGGTGACACCAAAACATTTCTTGGCATTCTGAACAGTGATCCATACGGCGACAAGTGCACAGTGACCAAAAACGAGTGCGAGGGACATGTACAAAAGCGCATGGATACGTTCAATTCCACTGTGTGGCGCATCGCACCTAAACACCTTAACTCAGGCTTTAAAATCATCGAGATTGCTGCTTACATCGCTGGAGGAATGTTCAATGAAGGCTACAGTGCAGCATTGAAAACCATGCAGTTACTCGATTTGAAAATTGGACAGCAATGCAACGATTTCGCCAAGGGAGTCGACAAGGAGCGCGTCACCCGACAAAACAAGCGCGATTCATTGTCAAGTAAAGAGGCTAGAACAGCCCGCAGACTCGAACATCAGGACGAAAACCAGTTTTTTGAAGAGTCTGAAGGCTAACTCTATGGACCAGGAATCGCGGATTAGCATATTATTGCGGTAAGTTCAAGAAAATTACGATTTTTTATATACGAAAACTTTGACGCGCGATTTCTTGGTTTTTTATTTTTACGATTTTTCCTAATTGGCGGGAAAGATAGGGAAAAAATTAAACGTCCTATCGAAACGAGACAAAATTGATTGTATTCGGGATTAAATTCTCTTCTAGTTGAACCTAAAAAACCTTAAGAAAGTTATGATTAACCCACTTTTTAAACAATTTAAAGTGAATTTTTTTTCAAAAAAAAATTATTTTTTAATTAAGTAATAAGTCAGTTTATGAATATCAAAATGATTTCAGATAAGATTGATGCAGTCTTAACTATTCTGGGAACACTTTCATCAGAGATGAAAAATTTGAAACAAGGACTGACAGCACATAGTGGTCAAATATGTCGAATGTTAACCGTGACATTTTAGAAAATATAAGACAAAAATTACCACTACACACTCAGAAATCAGTTTCTGATTTCGAGTCAAAATTATCGACTTATAATGAATATCACGAAACAAAAAAGATGAAACGAAAAAGTACATGTATGTAAGTTCCTTCTTTAATTTTCTAGTGTATCGTTATTATAATATTGTAATGTGTATAATATTGAAGTAATTATAATTTTTCCAGATGTGATATTGGAGAAATTTCCTACGTCAGAGAGTGCTGCATTTTCCAAAACGGGTAGTAATTATTTCCGATTAAGAAATCAAAGAGCTTCTAAACACAAGGCGAAGTGGTACCAAAAGATTAAAATATCATCTACTTAATCCCATACTATAAAAAAAATTGCAAGGAATTACTACATTAATAATAGAAATTACATACATAAGTTCATTATGTAGATCTACAAACGAATGCTCTATGATAGTCTTTTCAAGACGATAATTTTAAGTATTGAATCTGTAATATTATTTATTTTCTTTGTATTCTTATTTTTATTTAATTTTATTTGTAATAATTTGATTTTCAATTAAAGGATTTTAAAATTTGAAATTTTGCCGCCGAAAAAAAAAATTTAAAAATCCCTAATATTCTGAAATTCCCTATACAATACTAGAAAAAGAAAGTCATTTTTCAGTCAATTTTGTATTTAATATGACTGATTTTACGTCACTTTTATGTCATATATAAGTCATATTTGTGTAAGAATTATTCGTCAAAAAGTGCGAAAAAGGGCCTTCACATGACAAATTGACATCATTTTTACGTAAATGTGTTTAATGGGTAAATATATGTCTTTTTACAATGTATTCTTTGATAAATAATATATTTAATGAGTAAATACTTATATATTATGAATAAAAAAGTATTAATAAATATTAATATGAAAGAACAGATAATGTAAATAATTTTTTTTTATTTCAAATAATTTTATAAGAATAATATAATGAACAAACCATGATTTGAGAAAATGTGTACCTATATGATCATATAAATATAAATTTTTGTAAAATTCTCTATTATTATATCGTGTTGCTATCAGTTCCTGAGTAATAAATAGTTGTAAATTCTTTTTTTCTTTCTGCTTTTAGAGATATATAATAAATTAAAAAACATACTAGGTGTGTATATATACACATAATCATGATCTATTGTATTAGTGATATCGAGTAAGATATATTTGATATCTTTTTAAATAAACAAAATAAATGTATCTGCTAAAAATTAAAAAAAAAAAAAAAAAAAAGAAAATAGAAAAGAATTTACTATAATTTATAATACCATTAATAAATATTAATTTTCATCTAACGATTGGACGTATAATTTTTGTTGTTCAATCGTTGATATTATGCGTGAAAATAATTATAATTTGACAAAATAATCTATTACATAATATGTTTTATGTAGATGAAATGAATTGGTTTAGTAGGCTTTAGTATATTAATTGTTTACAATCATTTCTTCTCATTATAATTAAAGATTCTTAATTATTAATATATCCTGTGAAGATGAAAATTTCATCAGAGGAATCATTATTTTTGTAAGTAGTATTATTATTACCTATATATAGCTGCATCTTTTGTAATTTATAACTATAACATTTTTTTTTCTTCATATTATTTTTACAAGTTATACTTGAGATATATTTTTAATTATTCTTAGTTAAATTAAACAGACTATACTATTGTATGCATTTCATAAAATGACTCCATATTATTATCAGCAGTTATTTCTAAAAGAAAATATTATGAATGAACGTCATGAAATATGTTAACCAAATAAAAATGACCATTTTTACAACGAAGTACTTAAAGATCATCATAAATTCTTAATATAAAGATACTAAACGTATAAGAAAAATATAAAATATTTATTTTAATAATATAATATGTGTGTGTGTGTGTGTATATATATATATAATTAAGCTATGCTTTTTATGTAAGTTTAAAAAAAAATATTATTTATTCTAATAAATGAAAGATAATAAATGTAATTTTTTTCCCCGAGTATTGCACACTTACACATATTATAAAAGAAATTAAAAAGTTTACAATTTCAGTCATTTTGAAAAATAGATGGTATAAATGTATTTAACTTTATAATGAAATAATATACTTAGTTATATACCTAGTAATATACCTCTCCCTCTTTCTCTTTCTTTAACAACAATACCTGCCAAATATTCTATAAAAGAATTGAATTAAATAAAAAACCTTGAAATAATGTTTCCTAACTTTAAGTAAAATAGCATGACAAAAAAGGTATAGTTTTTTTTTTCAAAATATACATATATATATATAAATAGACTTATTTGTTTAAAAATATAATATACATGATTTTATTATGTGTATATATATATATAAGAAAATAAAACACATGATAGAATTGCTGTTACGTATGATTATCAATGAGAAAAAGAAAATGATTCAATGAAATGAAAAACCAGTGCATAATTATTTGTTTATAAAATTCTATTAAAGAGTGCATTGTATATATGCATACTTAGGGCAGGAGAAATATTGGTGTATAGCTTTAAAATGTTTTCAAGCCTTCTCATCAAGTGACAAAATCAGACTAATTAAGACTAATTTATCGAACGCCTTATATAGCAGTCTGATTAAAAATACTTATCATATATTAGATGATCAAATCGAAACTACATTATACAGGCACTTCTCCAAAGTTCTTGTGACCTGTTTCACTGGCATGTTGTCGTGCTGCGACTGGTCCATTTAATTTAATATTGCAAACGTAGCACATTAATTTAAATTTTTCAATGTCTGTATATTGGCGACTAGACTTTACTTCTCTTGCAAGCTCTGCAGCTTCTAACAACATTCTATCATCCTCTGTTGAAAAAATCGTTTGAATGGAACCACCCTAGAAAAAGAAAATAAAAAGTATATATTATTATTTTCAATAGAATTTATTTATTATTTAAAACTCACATCGAGTGGTTCCAAGTAAAGTGGATCATAATGTATTCCATCAAATATAAGAAATACTCTTTGAGAGTAATGTTGATCCTCTCCAAACCTGTTTATAATGGCATTGATACTATCGATTACAGCTATCTCCAATCCATAGAACTTCGACAGTATGGACAATTCTATTGCTCCTCCCCATGAATCTGGCTTTAAAATCCACTTGCAATATTCTGCATTAGGTCTGCCCAAAAAAGCTTCAGAATATTCCTCTATATCTGAGGCTACGCTATTTGCGATGATTTCTCTCATAAAACTTGAACAACTGCTATCAACTTTTCCTATATAACAAAATAAATATATCTGACTGAAATAAACATGAAGCATGTACTATTATAATAAATGCATTATTTAACAATGTATTATATGATTATAACATACCGTTAAGAACATAGCCAACACTAGTAAATAAACATGAATTATCTGCTGGTACAATCATTTTCATAAGAACACCAGGTGTATTAAGGAAAGTTTCATCGTTAACAATATGAGATCTACCAATTTCAGTTCCTATTTGAGCGCCATTAGTAATTTGTTTTTCTTCAACTATCAACGTATCACCAGATACTATACCACTGTCCATAATAGTAGCCGATCCATTGTCAAGATTGATCGCCTTAGGTGGAAAACCACCAAGAACATGAAGAGCATTTACAGAAATACCTGTTACATCAGCTAGCTTCAATTTCAATGCAGCTACTTTATCCTGAGGATCGAGCCCATTTACAACCTTCTGTCCTGATTTTGTTTTAACTCTTAAAACAAATCCAGCCATCCTTTCAAGCGTTTAATATGTTTTAAACGAAAAAATAGTAGGGAGGAAAACAAAAATTAAACTTATTGTGATTTTTCTTTCAATCAGCTGTCCCAACCTCCTTTCAAAGGATCAGTCATATCATATATGTAAAGTCATACCAATATCATACACTGACTTTGGCTTATCATTTCTATATCTTAATTCTTGATTTTGTCTTTCTTTTTTGATTACGAAATCAAAATAATATGAAGCATCTAAAATATGAATTATATTAACAAAATCTAATACACCACAGAGTACTCGTTATATATATGTATATATCTATCGTTGATCATGTGATCTGATTATAAGCAATTTCACCACAATGCATATATATGTAATATACATAAATATAAATCAAGAATAAGGTCGAATTTTAAGGACTTTAATATGTGAAACACATATAAACGCACACACACATCGATGCTAATTTCGTTTTTCTTTCTTTTTCCTTTCTTCTTCTTCTTCTTTTACCCTTTTTTTTTTTAATCCATCTTATACGACTACGTTGCCAACTGCATCAGAAATGTTGAATAATTCCAATGATGCACTCGTCGAATATTGCACAAGGTTAATGACTGAAGAATAAATAAATCTCGATATTGGGAAACGACATTGACAGCATGACATCTCGTGGCCAAAATTGTGAACTATTAAAAGATCCTTTAGCATAGGGAAAATTAGTAAAAATTATAAATTATTTACGAAAAATTATAAATTATGGAGATTGGAGTGTTTAAACTTTGACGGAAGAGTACCACAGTGATCGATGTTCATTGAAAGTTTGTGACAGCAGAGCAGATCAAAATTTATCACTCAGTTTTTATCGCTTCCTAACTCCAACTAGTCGCATCATCGGCAAGTAGAACGAACATCTTTGGCAACTACGAGAGGATTGATGCACACAAAGCGTGGCAAATAGTATAAAAAATTAGTAATTTCACGAAGAGAACACAAGCTTGCTCGAGGCACTTCAAAAAAAAGTGATTATTTCTTTGCAGATAAAGTATTAATTGACTTACAAAAAGTGAGGTTAACTGGGCACAATATTTTTGTAGTTAAATGAATTTTATTTCAAATGTTAATGCTAAAAAACGGTATTTCAAAGAAATGCAGTTCCTTCATGTAATTTCCCTTGTAACGAGAACAAGAAAGCAACTATTCAGGCAAGATTAGAAAGATTTCAGAAACGGAGCTGTGCAAGTGGAACTGGAAACGAAAGTGAAAATACAGAATAGCAGGTATTATGTACTTACAGTTTTCAACTAAACCAGTTTTACAGGAATATTTACAATTTATAATATCACCGCTCATTGACACTTGTTTATTTATTTCATGTGGACTTTCTCGCGAATTTGAGGTTTGTAAATAAAGTGCTGTAAAGTTGATGATATCACTATTTGAATTTTCAATTTTACCGCATTTAATGATTTGACCCACTTAGAAAACTCTCTCTCCTTCTATAAATTTACGTTGGGAAGGATTAGTACCTGCCTAATCGCAAATATGTTTAAGAGTTATCATTTTTTCTTAAAAAAAGACTATACATAACTAATCGTATGTATTGAGCGATCATGATGTATCATATATAAAGTGACTCCGTCCCAATAAAATGATGACTAGTGATAAGGAAGAGCTTAAAGAGTACAAGTCGATTAAAAATTTCAATAATTATTTTAATAAGCAACAAAATCGAGACTCACAAATGTATCGGAAAATCTTTGGATATATTTACTAATAATATCCCTAAGAATAAGTTTATATCACTTTGTTCTAGTAATTATCCATCCAGTCAAGTTAAAATAATATATGGTCCCCCATTTTTTTATAAATGGTAAATTTTCTACAAAAAACAAAGAAAAAATTGGATTCATTATTTATACATTTATACTTTCATTCATTCTGAAATGATTGCTGAAATCAAAGATATCACGATAGAAAAATATTTGATCTTGCAAATTCAACTCATTTTCTGTATCAGACATAACTTTAGAAATTTTTCTTTAAAAAAGTTTCTTTACAAAAGTTAATGACAATTTTTAATTAAGAATGTTGACTAACGTAGCCCTTACCCTGTTAATAAAAAATATTTACTCCTGTTCGTTATTGAACGCGTATTTATAATCATTAGAAGAAATCTGCAAATGTAATTTAGTATTTGAATTGACTACCATCTTATGAGGAAAATGTTTCTTGAGACTCACAAATTCATCATTTCTGCATAAAGGAAGATCGTTAGACTGTAATAAACAATATACACGTCAAACATATCATTCGATTAATTTTAAACGTGATCTTTAATAATTATTTTATACTTGTATGTAATTGAAGACAAATTTTTGTCTTATGATTTTTTGTATATATAAAAAAAAGAAAAAGAAAGAAAAATACTTACAGACGTGGATGGTATATTTTCAATTGTAGTCTGAGTTGGGGAATTTAGGAATTTCATTTCAAGAGCTTCGAGATTATATTTGTCTGTTCTGTCAGTGTTACTCGTAAGTAACTCTTCTTTGTTCGCTATATTCAAAATTGTAAAATAATAAAAATTAGAGTTAATTATCCTAATCAATAATTCAAAATAATATGTTATATTTAGAACACTGTTAGAGTACCTAAATATTTTATAATCCACTTTGCATCTATGTCGATGACTGGTTCGCATAATGTTAATATGACTGGCAATAACTGCTTTCTCAAATAATAATTAATATCAATTTTTAACGATTTGTTTTCTTCTAATTCATTTATGTGATATGGTTTGTTCTATAATAAAATTATTTTAACATTAATTACAAAATAATAATTGAATATAATTTAGAAATAATAAACAGAAAATAAAAAAAACCTTGCATATCACATATGTAACAATATCTCCCATTTTTAATATTCTTTCGCTTTTATTACTTATTCTTTTGGCTAACTGTACATGTAGCTGAAAATTATTATGATAATCGTGAAGATCCTTTGATAATTGTTTAGATATTACAAATGACGAGAGAGGTGTATTATTATCGTTGATTGTTCTTGATGTATTGATCAATATTTCTTGAATTGCGTTTTTCTTCATAATGCTCGATGCATCAGACAAAACAATATCTAATATAGATCTAAAAAATATTTGACATTAAAAGAATCTTAAATGTTACATAGAGACAGGAATATTGGCAGAATTTGGTATTGCGGCAATGAGCTTTAGAGTCCTTAATGCCAGCTAATAATAATAATAATAATAATATAAGAATCTTAATCGAACTTAAATAAAGTCTTACTTTCCAACTTGGACAGACAATGGACACCAATCTCTCCGTGTTATTAATAAGCCTTTATGAATTTGTGATAATTTTATTTCTCCGTTTGGTAATTTGTTCATTTCAATTGCTGCGTATCTCTTTTTTTGGAGAAGTAACAAATATCGAAATACGCTATCAATATCCAGTTTTAGATATTTAAAGGATTTTTTTACTTCCTCTTTGATCTATTTCACAAAAATGACCAATTAAAATACAATTACACATCGCATTGTATCAATAATGTGGCACTTTTAAACAAGAAACATGAACAGTGATTGCGCTACTGAGACTCAAACGATTAAAATCGAATTTATTTATCCATTTTTGTTTCTAAATTTACCTTATTTCCAATAGAAATAACTTTATCGTAATCAAGAAGATCAGTTTTGATTATTACAGAATCGGTATCACCATAAATGACTTTGTGTTCCATATTTTCAATCAAAGATTTTGTATTAAATAGAATTTTTCTGCCTTTTGCTAAAAAAGAAAAAAATTATTTTAATATTCTCACTTTGTCAAACCCATTGTTGTAATAATAATTGATTATTTTAACAAACAGGCAATTAAAGCAGCCAATCCTTTGGCATAAAATTTGCAATTTGATGAACCTAAACAGCCATATAAACTATTTGCCATGAGCTTCAAGGCTAATTGCTTGTTGTTATATTGCACTTTTAGATTCGGCGAAATAGATGACAACTTCATTAATTCTTTCACTTTCTTTCTATATTCAATTAACTTATACATTTCTTTTGGTATTACACCAAGTTCTGAATTTGATTCTGGTATTTTTAAATCCTGTACGCATTATTTCAAACGACACATTAAATATTATTTTTTAACTAACAACTTAATTCAATATCAATGATTGACATAAATTACTAACAAGGAGAGAGAGAGATTGGTAATTTTTAATATAAATAATATGTTCATTTTACAGAAAAAGCTTATTGGATCAAAAGCACTGATAAAACTTATTTACATTCGTAACTAGTCAACTGCAGTCTCTCCTTGTTAGCAGTTTAACGAATTTTACCTCATAATTGGTGCACGTTGCTCCAGGTACTGTACTCAAGCATAAATTATATTCTATTATTATGCTAGGATATAAAGAGATAAAATCCATTAATAGGACTAATTTATCATAAAACCCTGTTCTTGGAAAAAGAACTAAACCACCTTCATAATTTGGTTCCTTAATTCCTAAGATTTAATTATTATGTAATTCATCATAAAGTACGAAACTAAATGATTACAACATACAATAAGAGTATAAGGAAATTCTTTATCAATAAACTCACTACTTCTCTGGCTTTTTTTGAGAGAATCTGGTAATATGTAATTATTAGCGTAAAAAGCATGAGATAAAAGAAATTCATTCCTTGTAATTTTACCGCTGTTTAACAATTTGGATAAATAACAACCTGAATAAAATCACATTAAAAATTATAATATATTTTATACGTACATACTCTATTTTTCTTTTTACATATATATATAATTTGTAATATTTACCAGATATACGTGTAAGCTCGATTACAAATGAAATAACATTGAGTTTTAATGCTATGGACAAAATATCCCGGGTCTTCATAACAGTAAATTCAATTAAATCTTCTAAACGTTTTTTCGAAGAGTAGCATGAAGTATACGTTTGGTAAGAAATGTCAGATTTTATCTCTTTGAATTGATTATATTCTTTTTCTAACACCTATAAAATGGAATCATCGATTTTAATTAAATGTTCTTTTTGCAAACGCATAAAAACATTTTTGATATTTACCTGTTCGCTAAGAGATTGTAAACTATTGCCTTTTATATTTAATTCCAAAGATAAAGCTTTTAAATCGCATATAGGACGGCCAGGAAGTGCTTGATCCAAGAATATTTTATCCTATAATAAAAATAAAATAATAAAGAAATAATTTTATTTGTCTACATATTCATACATAGAAATGTTTTTTTTTTATTAATAGAGTAAATATACATGACTAACAGAATAACGATATTGAAGTTAATCAAATCTTTCATTTGTTACATACCAGGAGACAATGCAATTATCCGCAGGGAAACGTGTATAATAATATTTACCTTAAAACCAGGAGACTTAAAGTTATTCAATTTTCCAAGTTTATGCCAATTTGTGATGTTCAAACTGAACATTCGACGCAATAATAATTCCAACTGAGAATTAGAATCGTAACCTATGTATAAATCTGGATCAGCAATTTCTAGTATGTTAAGTAATTGTTCCAGTAAGTCGGTTTCATTTTGACATTTAATTACGTCAGTATTGTTAATATTTTCAAATATTAGATCTACTTCGAGTGGCCATGAAATGTTATTTGGCTTAGTTATCACTGAAAGAAAATATGGATGCACGCAAACGTTTATTAGTTAAATTACATAATAAACATAAATTGTACATATGTATGTTTAAATAAATAAACTTACAACAGAAAGTCCGTTTGGACGGTTGATTCTGTGTATCTTCAATAAACGGATATTCATCTTTTAAAACAATAACAACCATAAGTACTTGATACTTTTTAGTTGTAATTTCTAGATATGTGCAAGTATTTATTGTAGCTATTACTATCGGTGGCAATGGCAAAGATTCGCTCGAAGAGAGAACACTAACAGAAATATTTTCTATATTCTCACAAATCAACTGAAATTTTAATTAAATATAAGATATTAAATATTCCATGTGAATTATTTAGTGTTTAATATTTTAAAAATATACATTTATTCTGGACCAACTAGTACGTGACAAATCGGTTATGGGATCATTTATATTTAACCAACAAGGCCCTTTGATGTTTCTCTCTAAAAGTAATAATTGTAAAGGTGATAAATTAACTTGGAAAATCTTATCTATAGCTGGTCCGGTGTAATCAGGATGTATACTCCGATACATTGCCGGATATGTAATTTCTAAATATTCTTCATTGTCAGATATATCTTTTTGAAATACATATTTTTTATTAACCCAACGACTTTGGAATTCATGTATACCAAAATTATTCGCGAGTTTATCAAACTCTTTAAGTACGTCTTCTTTGGTGGTTACTTTTGTTTCGCCATCCAATGAATTCTTCAACAAAAATATGTAAATGTTAACACTTAATAATTGATTTATGAGAAAAGTTTTATAATAGAATTTTACGTACACATTTCGTTGGTAAAACATATATTTTTCTGGATATACTTTTTATTGTTAGACAAGAAGAATAACTTGTTTTAGTGGAATCAATATAAACTTTTCCAAATAAATAAACATGCCTTTCAGATTGATTTTCATATGCATCTAACCAATAAAAACGGCAAAAGTTTTCTCCGTTTAAAATTTCATTTATTAAAGAAGTAATATTAATATGACTAGAATCTTTTTCTAGATTATTATTAGTTAACTCTGAGTAAAATACTGGTTCTTGCATTAATATTTTTGGATTATTGATAGTACTTATAACAATATCTTCGGTATATGCGGTATCTTTTATATCTAAATTCTTAGGCGGAGTTACAGAAGTTATTTCTTCATTATTTACGGTAATATTTTCGGTATCTAAATTTGTTTCTGGAACTGTAAGAATTAAATTTTTCACAGTTACGTTATGATTAGAAAGTGAATCAATAATTTCTTCAGTATCCAAATTCGTAGATGAAGTTGTGGAAGATATTTCTTGATTAGTTGCATTGCATTTAGAATATAATACAGTAATATTTTCGGTATCTACACATTTAGATAATGAAGTAGTATTTGGAATTTTTGAATTTGTAGAAATATTTTCTTTTTCAACTTTAGCGCTATTAGTATATAATACTGTATTTTTATCATCATCCAAAACTTTAGACAGATCGACCTTCTTTATTTGAACTTTCTTTACAATATTTTTTAGACTATTCATTCTGTATTTATAACGGATATTTTTCATATGTATTGCTAGAGGTGCTTTATTTGTATTCTTTATCCGGGTCTTCTTAATTTGAGGCTTACAAGAGCTCGTTGATGCTTTTGAATTTTCATCATCCGATGTTAATTCTATAACGCATATTTTTCTTTTCGATCCGGATATATCTTTTTTTTCCATAATATTATTTTCTTAATTTTTAATTTGATTTCACACTTTTGTTTGTTATTGCAATAATTACAGAATACATAGTTTTTAACGTTAAAGTGTCAAATCTCGTAGAATCTTTTAAAAATCAAAATACATGCGTTAATTAATTGAAACTTTAGAAATAAAGTATGTGGAGGTTCATTTGTCGAGGAATTCCTCAACAATAAAAACAAATATTAGACTGAATTTACTTGCGATTTTCTTTATTCATAGCAAGTGACGAACTCGCTTGACTGTACAATTCTTTTGTTACCGCTTAAACAAAAAAACTGCTCGCATGCTTTCTTTTTGTTTTCTTTTTCTACTTTAGCCACGAGATGTCATGTTAACCATGTCAATTCCTAATAGTTTGATGATATTATCTTCATATCCATAGATACATTTAAAACGATAATTAAAATATAATATGATGATAATAATAAATGATACGATGATAATGAATAATTAAAAGCAGTAGGGACTCGATTTCGTTTCGTTTTCAAAAGTTTCGTCCCCTCAAAGCGTTTCCTCTTCCTCATAAGATTTCATCTATAGGAAATGAGGGGAATATGACGATGAGCGGGGCATATTTATATGCGAGGACAGTCCATGTGATGTTGGTAACATAACCTCAAAAGTACTATAAACATTCTAAATGTAGAATTCATAGTAATTACTTAATTAGTTTATAAGTAGTTATTTATCAAATAATAATTAAAATTAAGAATTTGATAAATTAAATGATACCGTGATAGTATTTAATAGTGTATTTAATTAATGGTTTTAAATTTCGCGGACATTAGGTTCATTGTAAGTTTGATAGGTTAGTAAATAGCAGTTGTCTATTCTCATTGGTGTATAATAATCAGACCAAATTACTGGAAACTCTTTTGATAAGTTTCCTTCCCACGAGACCGAAACGAAATCGAGTCCCTACTCTATATGTATTACATGTTGTTTGTTAGATTATTCATAAATCTAAATATTGATATTAAACATTTCTTTATATAGGTTAGTATATTTTGCAGATAATTATAATAAGTATATTTTTATAAGATTCTTTACAAAAAATATACTAGTGTTTAATATATGAAATGGTTTTTAAAAAAGAATGAGAAATATTGATAAAAAATTAATTTCTTAATGAAATAATTCTAATTGTATCCAAATTAAATGTTACTTTTTTTGTATTTATATTTAATCGTTTCAGAATAAACATGTCGTAATAAGATGTAATAGTTTAAAATCACTGAGAAACTTAATCTAAAATAATTTAAACAATATTAACATTTTCTTTATCGTTACAGTAAGTGTAAGAATGGCACACGATAAGAAAACCCCAGTTAGACGTAGCAGATCTCGTGAAAGAGAACGTGAACGTGAACGTGAAAGAGAACGTGAACGAGAACGACGTGATCGACGTCGTTCCAGGAGTCGTTCAAAAGATCGTAAAAAAGATAGAAAACGTTCTAGATCTAGGGAACGTTCACGTGAACGTGATAGATCACGGGATAGAGATCGTGAACGTTCGAGAGAAAGGGATAGATCTCGTGAAAAAGATCGTGATAGATCTAGGGACAGACGGGATGCCAAAGATAAGGGAAAGGATGATAAGAAACGTAAGGGAAGTCCAATATTTTTTGTCGAAGAAGAAGCAAAGAAGGAAATCAAAAGTGATGTTAAAAAAGAAGAAGAAGAGAACGATGAGAAGTCTAAATCGGGACAGAAAAGGGAACCACTTAGTTTGGAAGAGTTGTTGGCTAAAAAAAAAAGCTGAGGAAGAAGCTCGTGCCAAGCCTAAATTTCTAACTAAAGAAGAACGTGTTGCTTTAGCATTAGAAAAACGTCAGCAGGAAGTAGAAGCTATAAAGAAACAACAGGAAGAAGAACGTAAAGCATTTTTCTCTGGAGGTGAAAACAAGGAAAGAGATTGGGATGATAGAGAACGGTAAGTGTTTATTAATATTTTGTATTATATAAAATATTATTTTCTTTTCTTTTTACCAGACGTAGAGATGCTCAACGTTCACGAGAAGAAGAAATAAAAGATAAAGATAAAGAGAAAGAAGTGGAAGCTATTAAAGAACGTTATCTCGGTCTTATTAAGAAGAAACGACGTGTAAGAAGATTGAACGATAGAAAATTTGTTTTTGATTGGGATACATCAGAGGATACATCAGTTGATTATAACAGTATATATAAAGAAAGACATCAGGTACAATTTTTCGGAAGGGGTAATCTAGCAGGTATTGATATTAAAGCTCAGAAACGTGACCAAAGTAAATTTTATGGTGAACTGTTAGAAAAAAGACGTACGGAAGCAGAGAAAGAACAAGAAAAGTAAGTAATCGATTATATTGTTGCTTCCAAATTTATACTTTAATAAAATATTTTTTATTTTATAGAATGAGACTGAAAAAGGTGAAAAGGAAAGAAGAGAAGCAAAAGTGGGATGATCGTCATTGGTCTGAGAAGGCTCTTAATGAAATGACTGAAAGAGATTGGCGTATATTTAGAGAGGATTATAACATTACAATAAAAGGAGGACGTATACCTGATCCTATCAGATCATGGAAAGAATCTGGATTCCCGAAAGAAATATTAGACATTATTGATAAAGTGGGATACAAGGATCTAACACCTATTCAAAGACAAGCTATTCCTATAGGTCTCCAAAATCGTGATATTATAGGTGTTGCTGAAACTGGTTCTGGAAAAACATTAGCATTCTTAATTCCTCTTTTATTATGGATTACTAGTTTACCTAAAATTGAAAGATTAGAAGAAGCCGATCAAGGACCTTACAGTATAATTTTGGCACCAACTCGGTATGTCAATCTAAAAAAATATTTTCTAATACATGCACACAAATATATATTATTCAAAAGACTCTATAAAATATTATTAAATTTAATTTATTTTTAATAGTGAATTGGCGCAGCAAATTGAAGAAGAAACTAACAAATTTGGACAACCTTTAGGCATTAGGACTGTTGTAGTAGTGGGTGGTTTATCCAGAGAAGAACAAGGATTTAGATTACGAATGGGATGCGAGGTAAAAAAAGATAAATTATTAGGAAAATGTAATTTAAATCTAAATTATCTTAAAACTAAATTTTTCATTCTAGATTGTTATCGCCACTCCTGGAAGATTGATAGACGTCTTAGAAAATCGATATTTAGTTCTAAATCAATGTACATATATTGTATTGGATGAAGCTGACAGAATGATAGACATGGGTTTTGAACCAGGTAATTTATATATTAACTATTAATTATTTACTGAAGTATATTGATGTATGAAAAATAATGAATGTATTTATTTCTATAGATGTTCAGAAAATTTTGGAATATATGCCAGTAACAAATTTGAAACCAGATAACGAAGATGCCGAGAATGAAGAAAAACTATTAGCTAATTACAATACAAAGAAAAAATACAGACAGACTGTGATGTTTACAGCTACTATGCCTCCAGCAGTGGAACGTTTAGCTAGAACTTATTTAAGACGACCTGCTGTAGTCTACATCGGTAGTGTTGGTAAACCTACAGAACGAACTGAACAAATAGTTCACATAATGGGTGAAGCTGATAAACGCAAGAAACTTATGGAAATACTTAGCAGAGGTGTTGAACCACCTGTTATTATATTCGTCAATCAAAAGAAGGGTGCTGATGTACTTGCTAGAGGATTAGAAAAACTTGGGGTAAAATATTGGTTTATTATATATATTGTATTTATTTATATATACAATTACGTAATAAAAATATTTTTTTTTAGTATAACGCGTGTACTCTTCACGGTGGTAAAGGCCAGGAACAGAGAGAATATGCTCTGGCATCTCTTAAAAGTGGAAGTAAAGATATCTTGGTTGCTACTGATGTTGCTGGACGTGGTATTGATATTAAAGATGTATCTATGGTTATTAATTACGATATGGCCAAAACTATTGAAGGTATATTAATAAGATATCAATGGCAAATTATTATTGATAATGTTTATACATTTTTATTAATCCAATTAATTATATTCTTTCATAGATTACACACATCGTATTGGTAGAACAGGACGTGCTGGTAAAGCAGGTCTTGCTATTTCTTTCTGTACAAAAGACGACAGTCATCTATTCTACGATTTGAAACAAACAATTCTTGCAAGTCCAATATCAACATGTCCACCAGAATTACTTAATCATCCAGATGCTCAACACAAACCAGGCACAGTAGTTACTAAAAAACGTCGAGAAGAAAAAATATTTGCGTAGATTATAATTGACTCGAAATGCAAGTTTATTCTCTTTGTTATATATTAACAATTAAACAACTTATTACGAGTTAAAAAATACACTTTTATTGTAATTATATTTTAGATATTTAATGAGATAGGTAATATTTTACTATATATGATTTATATGATATAAAAATATAATTAAAAATACGTGTCACCAAAAAAATATAAAAACTTGTTAAAATTAGTTACCTACAAATTTTAATATCTCTTGCTTTAATAAAAAATTAACTTTCATATATATATTTTCATATCTCTAATTGATATTAAAAATGTTCATTCACAAATTGACAAAGATTTAAAATGACTAAATATTGATGCATTACTGTACTACGATAAAAGTATAACAGGCCAACTAGAATAATAAGCTGCCTACGAACATATGAATAATGGAACGAATCCAAAAAATATAAGCGAAGTTTTATCTCTGGTCGATTTTGTGATCGTCAAGGGCAACAGACAATCAAATTTCTCATTTGTTTTTCATCGCAAAGATCACGGAATCGTTCTTCAAAATGAACTCCCTTTGGAATATTATCTATCATCAGTTTCGAGTAATCTTTGCCTGACTTGCATTTCTATTTTTTTCCTTGATCCAGAAGAAAATCTTATTAAAAAGAAGGGAACAACAAATGATAATTCTTAAATGAGATTTCACGTTAACGAAACATAGATTTAGATTTAAAAAAAAGTAGGACAAGTTTGAAGATTTCGAAAAAGTGTACGCTAAGTTTCAAGACCAGGAAAAAATAGCTTCAGCCGTGGATCATATAAACGAGGGAGGTCAAACGGCGGTGTCCAAACCCCGAAAAACACGTCGTAAAAAAGCGAGAAGTCTTACCGGAAATTCCAAGGTTTATCTACAACTTATTATCTTAATAGATATTTTCATTTTTAATAATCTCGTCAAAATAAAACGATATAATAATAATAATAACAATAGACACAAGTCATGGCAAATTCCTGTGGCGAATTTCGCAAGGATATGCAGAAATGTGTTGCTTCGACAGGACCACAAGGAACAACCCTATTACCAGCCTGTTCCATGGCAACGATTCAAAGTCAAAGTGCACCTGCTACACCAATACGACCACGATCACTTTATACAGCACATAGTTATCATGCACAAACTGAGGACACTAATTTTCAAGTATACAATAAATAAATTTAATACACATTTTCACGTTTCCTATTATCTAATTGTCCAACAATGAACTTTTACAGCGGTATAGTGAATTTTCCAAGTACTTTGAAACACCACCAGCTGATCAATGGAATGGTATAACAGGAGCAACCACTTATTCGAGTTCAGCAGCTATTTGGAGACAACCAAGAACTACTCCAAAAACAATAGCTACTTCGTATTACACAGCTGAGGAGGCTTGCGTTTTTACGGAAAATTGGAGAGAACACGGGAGCACAGATACGAGTGCAGGAGGTGCTATTGCAACTCCACATGGCACTATTTCTTTGAGACTCCGCAATAGGATTAGAGTTGATATGACAGTAGATCGTGCTGTAAGAGTGATAAATTTTAAGGTGTGTCTATTGTTTTATCCTTGTGTTTTATAATGTTATCATAGTGATAATTGAAAATAGAACTCGTAGAATAGTTAAAAATATGTTTTTTTTTGTCAGTGCAGAATAATATTGTGCTTTCGTTAAGCTGTTCTGGAGCTGTTGCTGCATTGTTACATCCAAATGGAAGAATATATCAATATGGATCGCGCGTTGAAATTCTAGCTCATGATACCCATGGAAATAATAAGTTAGTTATATTGAAAAAAGAATGATAGAAAAAGGACATTGGTAATCAAATTTTTATTTCCACTGGTTCCTTTAGATACGCGAAGATGTGGTATAAAGGTGTCAGTTTTACCTGTGAACAATGTGCTCTTGTATATTTAGTGGATGCAGCAGGAACTAGAACTACTACTGACTCGTTTTCGAACATGAGTCAAGTATAAATGATTAATGATCTTATTAACGAGTAAAGATTATAGTTACATTTGATTATATTTCACTTTGTTACCATTTTAGGACTTTTCCTTAGATGTTTTTTATTCTGGCTCGCGACGCGAATCGTCGTGCTTGCAAGAAGCAGTCACAGCACTTGGAGCTGCTCAATATTGGATGACAGATGAAGGTGTTGAAAATTGGATCATCAACAATGTTAGAATTTCTCAGACCCCAGATGGCCTTGTCAGGTATTTCTATTATTTTTATATATATATTATTTATTTATTATCTAACAATTAAATGAGATAAAGTAAATAAATAATAATAAAGAATAAGGGAATAATTTACCTTGGTAATAAATTTACTATAATATTTGATAGAATTGCACGTAACAGCAATAAGTATCAACTGCGAACGTCACCTAGCAATGGAACAGCATCCCTGACAACACCGTTTTTACATTGCACAGCATCATTGGGCCAAACATCTCATTTATTTGTACGTCGAGGAGAACGACGTATGCATTATGATGGAACAAGTTTCATTGTACGTAATGCAGGACACAGTGCTGGATTTGACGACAATGACCAGTTGAAAGTCTACTGAAAAGTTCAAATATCTATTAGATATTGTTCCAATAAGATTATATTTTTTTAATTAAAAGTATACATATATATGTGTGAGAGCAAATGTGAGAGACATAGTCAACAATTGAATATATTTATCGTTTAAAGCAGCTTCAACAAATGACAATATTGAAAGAGATTTTATAATAAAAAAGCAATTCACTGTTTTATATACAGAAACTATGTATATACATCTTATACATGTTGTATGTATATTTGAGTATATAATTATAATAATGCTATAAAAAAAAAAGATCAAACTAAAAGGACCAAAAGTTATTGTGCAATCGATTTTTATAAGTTTAGAAATTTAATTGAATTACATTTCCAATAAATGTGTTTAGGAATTTAATTTAATTGCTTTAATGTCCTAAAAACAATAACGTATGGGACATTATTTTTTTTAAATATGAAATCTTGTCATATATTCAAGCAGAAATTACGAAAAAAATTACTAAATTTATAATAATTAAAAGATTTTCTGTAAGTCATGTTCTTTACTGGTATTTTGTGTGCTTATTAATAAATGTATAAAAGCCTATATATTGTGTGTCTTGTTTAAAATATATATGATATACATATATTATTTATATACAGTAAAAATAATAATATATAAACTTACGGTTAATTATATAATATTGTCACTTAGCAAAGATTATTATATTCAGTAGTTACATCTTTTTTTTAAGCTTTACTTTGATCCAATTCTTTATCGAATTCCATATTTCTATTTAAATTATAAATGTCATTAACAATTTCATCGGCAACATCAGAATTAAATAAATTTAAACGGGGACCATTTTTATTGTCGCTAAATATTTCGGATTTCTTCTGTTGATAAGCTTTGCTAAATTTATTCAACTTTTCAAATATTAAATCTTTTTCAATCATATCCGTAATAGCCGATGAAACTGAATAATTATTGTGATAACAGTATTTTTTTCTAAAGCTTTTTTCAAAGCTAATCTATAAGTAAAAGATAATTATAAATATTTGTATCATTTATTTATATATATATAATCATTTATTTGTAAACATACCTCTTGTTCAGAAAGACAATGTATAAAAGCATTATTAACGATAAGTTTGCTTAATATGTAATTAGCATCATGATGTTCTCCTTCCTTAATTTCATTATGCAATTCCATAATCATTTGCCATTCTTTTTGCGTAACCCTAATTTTAAATTGAACACATGGTAATTTAAAATATATACCATATAAAAGGTATAATCCACAAATGCGATCTTTGAATGTACCAACAAATAAATACTGTTTAACCAAACGTAAAGTCTCCTCGCAAAACTCCATTAATTCACTCACACGTTCTTTTCCTCTGTAAACAGAAGTAATACATTATATAAAAAATATATACTTTTTATTATAATGTAACAAAATTACAAGAAGGTTCATTTCAACTTACTTAAATATTAAACTAAATTTCGAATCTTTCCAAATATCACAAAAACTTTTAAATCTTATATCGTCTACTTTATTAAAACGTTCGATTAATGTTGCACAATCTTTTTCAAAACCAGCGGTTATATTAAATGGTTCATTCATAGTTCTCTATTATATCCTATTTAATTATATAAAATTTCACTAATTGTTTTTAAACACGTCATAAGGATGATAAAATTATTAAATACTAAATAATAAAACGAAAACGGGGTGGAACAAGGACAACACTGTTTCAAAAGATAGGCTATCATCTTATTGTACGTTTTGTATCATAGCAAACGCAACCTGGAACGTTTTCTATGAAGTAAAATTTAAGCGCAACATTTAAATCCTATTAAATAATATGTAATTATTTTGGACATATTTAATTTATAATTTGTGACAATATTCGCATCGTTTTCCTCGATTAAGATTATTTATTAATATAAAACTTAAAGAATATGTGTATTATTGTGACTTGTTTTATCACAAATTCGAGTTTATAATAAGACTACTTATTGAGGTCTTCCATCGATCAAGTTAATGTTATAAAGTTAATGTCGAACGTATGGTTGGTCTGGTCTACTATTTAAAAATAATTAAATGAGAGGAAATGTTTGATTATTCTTTGTGCATCTAAAATACAATTGTTTGTTATTGTATTATTCTATTTGCATACATTTAAACAATGGCTTTGCGTGCGTGCATTGGTAAACATTCATCAAATGGTTTATTTAATCGATTATATAAGGTTAGTCTCTTTAAACGATATATACATTTTTTTAATTTATTAGAATAGAATAGTATAATACATATATATATATATATTTGATATTAAAGTATTTTTTTTTTAATAATCGTATTTACAAAAATTGTTATATTGAAAATTGAAATTATATTCATATCAATTGTTTTATTTTAAACTAACTATATATTCCAAATGATTTTGACTTAACAATTAATGATTTTAATCACAGATATCAAAAACGATTAATGGAATACAGGTAGCAAATATTAGTGGAAAAATTAATCGAATCGAACGAATTCGACCACCACCTTTTCCTTATCGAGAGAAAGAATATTCTCTTTTACATTTTTTTGAGCCCACTATAGAAAGATACGATGATAACAGTAGAATTGTTGTTGTCGAAGGGCCTATTGGTGTTGGAAAAGATAAATTTGCAAGAGAATTAGCAAAAGAGCTTGAGATGGCATATATGCCAGCACCATCGTTTGATTTAATATATAAAAATGCTTACGGTTTTGATTTGAGATCATGCAATCCACAATTACCAAATAGATTAAAATTTCTTGATATAAAAACATTTTTAAATAATCCAAAGAATCCTAACGTGGCAGCATTTCAAGTTTCTTGTTATTTATTAAAATTCAATGCTTATTTAGAATCATTGTTACATTTGCTATCAACCGGAGAAGGGGTAGTGCTTAATCGTTGTGTATATTCTGATTTTGTATTTATGGAAGCTATGTACAAATCTGGATATATAAATCGTAATTGTCGTCGTTTTTACAAACAGGTTGTAGATGAAACTATTTCATTCTGTAAGAAACCTAGTTTAGTTATTTATTTGGACATTCCAGTCGATGTTGTTAAGGTAAATGTGTATTATCATTTAATATATTTAAATAGTTTATTTAATTTCTAATTCACAGTATTATAGATATATTTATGGAATACACACAAATATTTATTATATTGATTTAAATTTACCTTAATATTATACAGGAAAGAATACAGAAAAGAGCTTTACCTTACGAACAAAATTCACAAGTTTTAACAACAAAATATCTTACTGATATAGAAACTGCATATAAAGAACAATATTTACCAAATATCAGTAATCATGCATATTTATTAATGTATGACTGGACAAATGGTGGTAATGTTGAAGATGTAGTCGACGATATAGAAAAGATAAATTTTGAGTTTGATCCCAAAAATCCAGCCAAAGAAGAAGATTGGACATTTTTGAATTTAGGCGATTTAGAATCAATGAGACTGCTTTATGGTCATGAAAACAGACTGTTTATAATGGCAGAATCTGCAATACCAATGTATGAAGCTTCTGAAATGTTTTATGCTGCTGACGATGTAGACAAAATAAATGAAGTAGTGGATTCGGTAAGTATATAACTTGTTACATCTATTTAACACATTGTTAACTAGCAGTATTTCTCAGAGTTTATTTCATGTTATCGGTTATTATTATTGATCTGCACAAAACAAAGGTGCACTGATTATGAGTTAACTCGTAACTGGTTAATATTTTGGCATCATGACACGAGTTTACTCATGGCCGATCAACATTGTATTAATAAGTATTTTTCGAGATATTAACATACACAATCAAATTATTCAAAAGATAATAATGTTACTAACTTATACGACACTCTTAATGTAGGAAATTATTCATTTTGTTGCATAACACTTCCTAATCCTTTTTTTATAAAAATGATGTTATTATTTTATAATGATTAAATTATTTCTCTTTTTTTTTATAGTTACCTGGTAACGCATATGCAAAAGGATATAATCCTAATATGGGTGACAGTATTTTATTGAAGACGAACTTTGAATGTCCCTCTACTGCACCTATTGTGATACCCAATAAAGATCTGTAAGCGGGTAAATAAAAGTATAGACATATATAAATAATAATAATTACTTTAAATTGGATATTTGCCTATGTCAATTCTTTGTAGTAAAAAACTGAATTAAATAGGTAATGATGTATAAAATGATCTTGAATATGAAAATAAATATCTATAAATTTATATCTTTTTCTTGCTTTTTTAAACAATGCTTGATCGCAATTATTATAAGTTTTATTTCAATCAGAAAGAAAGAAAGAAAAAGAGAGTAATTATAATTTATATATATTTACAAACACATAAATATATTTATGTATTTATATATAAAAATATGTATTGTAGAATTATATAATGTTACTAAACAATTCATTCTTGTTACATTAACATATGTATGTATGCATGCATACACGCATATAAAATAAAAGAATGAATTTCTTTATCTTTCTTTCTTCCTTTTTTTCTTTTCTTCCTCTTTATCTTCTCCTATACATGTATTGTATATTGCTCATAAAATTGCATTAAATATTTATAATACAAATAAATCGTGCATTCACACATATATGAACAAAAGATTGTACCCTTAATTGTGCAGTAATATTTTTTGTTTCTATCATAATAATAACATGCGAATTATTTTATCAGCAATAACCCTCATATGAAAAATATTAACACATTTGCATTATTCTATGCATATTTATACATGACGTACACATTCAAACATTTATAATTACTGTAGTATATAATATATATAGTATTATTAATAATTTTGTTTTCTAATGAAAAACATTAATTAAAATCAGAATATATAAACAGGTACATATCAAGTAGATTTTGTTCAAACACTGACCATAATAATATTTATTTGTTATTCTATATGTTATTCCGATTTTGTTAATCTGAAAAAGTTAATATTAAAAATTTTACATGTAAAATATATGGTGTATCGCGGAATGTAATGGTAAGTTTCAATTCAAATAAATACATAATAAGGATCTTATTTTTTTTTACAAATATCTTAAAAGGCAAATGAACTCCAAATAGCAAAAACATTGGACCAATTTTTAACAAAAAATAAATTAATTAATTTAAAAAATATACTTTAGTTATTATTTCATCTCACTTAATACAACCGGCAGTGGTCCTTTTTTCTGTTTTTTTTTTCTAATTTAAACTTCCAAAATTTAGATTTCATAATTCAAAACTATTTTTTTTCTTCTTTTCCTCTTTTTTCTTCTTCTTTTGAAGGGTGGAAAGTGGCTAATTTAATAGCTGCATTCAAAAAAAAATATAATCAGTAAATATTATTGAAAGGAGTTTTTTTATGGGGCTAAACTACAACAAGAATTTGTTTTCCTTGCTGTTTTATAAAATGCTTTTGATTGAGCACTTAGTCCTTCTGATTTAGAAACCAAATCATCTAGCTTTTCACCTCTTAAGAGCACAGCGTTGAGTGTATTATGCTGAAAACAAAAAATCAAGATAGATTAATATAAAAGGAAAATATTATCTTGTGCTTTGTCTTATATACAATAGAGAATATTTTAATATTTAATTTACTTACTAAAATAATCTCGGTTTCATCTAAATCATTTTGCATTCTTGTAAGTGAATCTGCTTTATTAGGATCCTGATATTTTGCCAAATAAATATTAATTTGAGCAAAATCAGTAGTAACTTCTTTCAATGTTGGCCACGTCATAGGTGGATATTTAACAGAAAATTCATCTAATACTTTAGTAATCAAGGTATGCGAAACTCTTCTAGGATATTCATGGTCAGAAATAAGAACTCCTGCTAAGTTATCCGCACGAACATAAACATGGCACATGTATTCTGTTGAAAAATCATTTCCATTGAGAATTCAACAAATTTAATATAAATTAAGAATATACCCAGTTAACACAAAACGTTAATATGACGTTCGATTTACGTCATTTTTGAAAAATGACGTCATATTAACGTCATATTAACGTTTTGTATTAACTGGGTAAGTAAATCAAAATTGTGACTTTATATATAATTTATTACCTCCTTCTTTAACACTCTGCCTGGCACTTATTTGAGTCCGTTCGACAATGGTCTTGCTGACAAAACCCATAAATTCCTTTATACTACCTCTTTGGAAGAATGAAAATGATTCAACATCATAAGCAGCCTTCAACGTGACAGCCGAGGTTGGATTTTTGTATAAAATTGTCAAAGCGTATAACTTAACCATTTTAAACTGAAATATTTTATATTTTAAATAAAATTTCTAAATGTTTTTTAATTCACATATATAAATATGTATAGTTTTATTAATAGAAAATAAAATATATCTCAATATAGGATACATTTTATATTTATAAAATATATAAGTATAAAATGTATAAATATAAAAAGTGACTAACTTTAACTTAATAAATATTTGACTTCATTAGTGTTAAAAATTATGTTATAAGATAACTATTTACTCAACTAATTACATACTTAAGATATATTCTATGTATCACATACTAATCTGTTATTAACATGACAAGATTTAATATACTGTTAATCAATACATATAAGAAAATTTGAGTAAATAATATCATGTATATTTTATATATTATAAATAATAAATAAAAGAAAAAAATAAAGACAATATTATTGCTTAATTTTTCTATTATATATTTCTACTTTTCTCATAAATAAAAAATAATGTAGAATTATGTCAGTGACATACCTTAAATAAAAGAACTTTTATATATTATGTATATATGTGTATATACATATATATTAGTGTCAAAGGCTTCTTAATATCAATCATGCAATATTTGTACCAAATAGTAGTTGTATTAGTAACAATTGCTTTTGTCCTAAATCTTTATTGATGAACCATTATTATTATCAGCTACGTGTTCATCTATTCTAGACTGACGAATAATGGAGGCAGCCATCTTATATTTTCGGCAGTGGTTCCCAAATAAATATCTTTTTATCTTTTTCATATTTATTTCATTCTAAAACAGATTATTAATTTTTTATCAATTATATGTTATTTATCATGTTTTATGATTAACAGTTATTATAAATTATAGATTTTTATTGTTCTGTCTATTATTTTCCCATAAAAAACGATAATATATCGATATATTTTATTTATAACGTAATATAATTTTGAAACATAAGATATAAAATATTATTAATATTATCTTCGATACGTCTTATATAAATTATATGTACATTAAAGATTGTATTGATCTCATAATATTGAAAAATGTTACAGTATAAGAGATGAGTGTACTTTTTAAAAATTCGCGCCATAGTTTTAAACGTTACATGGTTAGTAACATGACAAAAATAATAGTGTACAGTGTTACTAGATAAAAAATTTTAATAATAAAAATCCCCACCAAAAATCACCAAAAAATGTGCAACTAGTGGAAAAAAATCCTAATGTCTGGTAACACTGATTGTGCATCATTTTGTAGCATTAATGCAACCGCCAATACATAATATACTTTGGTGAAAATTTTATAATATATTTTTTTCATAATTTTATGTGAAAACATTATCTTTAAAGTTGTTTATATTAACATTTAATTAAGAAGAAATTATTGTATTGTTAATTACGTAAAAACAAACATGACTACTGCACTTTATTTAGAACATTACTTGGATAGTAAGTATCAATGAAATATTAAAGTAAATAATTATTAAAAAATAAGTATATTTGTGCTTTTATATGTACATATTAAAGTGCAAAATTGTTTAAGCTTTAATAAAGGTATTTATTCTTTAGGTTTAGAACATTTACCAATTGAATTGCAAAGAAATTTTACATTGATGCGAGATTTGGATTCAAGAGCCCAAGGACTTATGAAAGAGATAGATAAATTAGCAGATGATTATTTAAAGAATATAAAAAAGGAGTCAACAGAAAAGCAAAAAGAACAAATATCTCATATTCAAAGTTTATTTAATAAAGCTAAAGAATATGGCGACGATAAGGTTCAATTAGCAATTCAGACGTATGAACTTGTTGATAAACATATTCGTAGATTAGATTCTGATCTTGCAAGGTTTGAAGCAGAGATACAGGATAAAGCATTAAATAATAGCAGAGCTCAGGAAGAGAGTACTTCTACTAAGAAAGGAAGAAAAAAATTAAAAGAGAAAGAAAAACGGAAGAAGGGTATTGCAGGTGTTAGTAGCGAAGATGAATCTAAAAATGCCAGAAAAAAACAAAAAAAAGGTATGTTTAATGTATTTATATGTCCATACGTATATGGATGTAATACTTAATTTTTATACTCATACATCATTTTTTATTAGGTAGCTCAGTTGCTTCGGCTTCTTCAAGTGGAGCTGTTGGAACTGGTGCTCAAGTAGATTCCAATACGCTTGGCCATTCTGCAGATGTTTTGGATATGCCTGTTGATCCAAATGAACCGACTTATTGTTTATGTCATCAAGTATCGTATGGAGAAATGATAGGATGCGACAATCCAGATGTAAGTTGAAATATATGAAGCAGTAACCTTTGTTTCTGCCTTATTCGATTATTTTATAAATTATATTTTATTTATTTTTTAGTGTCCTATTGAATGGTTCCATTTTGCCTGTGTTGGTTTGACTACTAAACCAAAAGGAAAATGGTATTGTCCTAAATGTTCGCAAGATAGGAAAAAGAAATAAATAACGAAGGACTAATAGTCTGAATACTTTGAAGGAAAGGAAAAACATCGTCAGTCGTACATCAATTCTAAAATTAGTTAATAACATCGTGGTTAAAAGTGAATTGAATTATATCTATAAAAAAAAAAAAAAAAATTAAAAAAAATAGGAAATTTGTATAAAAAGAATATGTAAAGCCCTGCATTTTTATTGCATTCAAAATTGATGAGTGATTCTGAGATAGTAAAAACTAGGTATTTTTCTTTTTTTCAGATAATAGATAAAAGAGTTTAAATAATTTAAGAAAATCTCTAACGACTTATTAATTTTGAATGTAATGAAAAGACAGAGCTCAAATGCAGCATATCGCAGAAGATGAAAGTTTGAGATCCGGCCATAATTTTTTTATTTTATTTTATTTTATAACCTACTATAGTCCATAAAAATAATTATAAATTTATATTTTAAGAATGTGATATATTTATAATTATTTATATACGTTATACATCTTTATCTTTGGCCGCTTTTTGAACAACTGTGATTTGCTTATAACGAAATGTTTTTTCATATGATATTAAAAGTTATATTATGTATCTTGGTAAATACAATTTTTATATTTTATAAATGTAAATGAAATTAATTAGAGTCAATTTTTTGTTAAGTAAATTAAAAGAATATGTACACATACGTATTTTAAAGAAAAAAAGAAATATATTATATATATATATATATTTGATTTGCAAAAGTAAGGATTTCTATTTTTTTATCCTCTCCATTTTCATAAAATATTTTAAATAAAGTAATATTCATTAGAAAATAAAAATAAATATATCCAAGAAATAGATATATACATATAAACGATGATATATATAGCTATTGCTTTTTATATTTTATAGATTGCATATAACACAAAGTAGTGTCAAGTAAATGAATAAAAATAAATAGTGCAAGTATGGAAAATATATTTCACTTACACGCATATAAACAGAAATTATCAATTACTAATTCTCTATTACAAAGTATTTACAGTAACTATGTACAGATTTGATTGCTATAGCAGTAGCTAAATTATATTAAAGAATACTAATAATGTATGTCTCAAACTTTAATCAGGTATTAAATTACATATTTTGTAACACATTCGTAACATCGCATACTATGTTGACTTTGCTTTGTATAATATGTATAATATATTATTAATAAAATAAAGCTAAAAGAGATAGCTTTAAGAGACTAGAACACTTAATAGGATAGTAAGAATATTAATAGGAATATTATGTTAAGGAATTCCTGTTTGCCTAGTACAACATTGGCTTGGTGGTACAGTCCAATTATATCTATAACTCATACGATTTCTAATTTCTTTAGGACAAAGTGCTCCAGAAGCTTGATAATATTCATACATGTTTCTCATGTTTCGTATTGTTTGCTTATGCGTAACTAAATATTGATTAGAACAGCCACGTGATCTGTACTCCGTATCAAAGCGTACGTCATGTTTTCTTTCTATATTTGCTAATGGTGCAAGCCATAATCCAATAGACACATCTTCTGAATTGTATAGCCTGAACAAAATACAATAATAATATATATTTTATTCTAATAATACTCTAATATTTCATTATCATGAAATACTTACTTAAGAATTTCCATATTATTAACAATAAACTGAACAAGATTGTATGACAATATATATCCACCACCTAATGCATATGGCAAATAATAGTCGCATAAAATCCAATCTATTTCTCTCCACGGTCCGCTTCTTTTAACTTGCGCTTTACCATTGAAGAAACCCCAATACAATTCTCTCTTTGTACCTTTGTTTTGCCATTTATCCAATTCCCTTAATATTTTATGTACAACAACATAGGTGTCGTCATCGCATTTAAGTAAATAATCAAAATCATAATCCTTATTAATATCTTTTAAAGAGTACAGAAGTTTCTTCGTTAATGTGCCATAAGAATCTTGCAACTTTGGCAACAAAAGTAAATCATTAAATTTATGTTTCTCTGAGAGTAAAGTATCTTTTTGTTCAGGTAAAATATCGTATATTCCCACTGCAAAAAAATGCTTAACTGATGCGTGCTTCTCAGAAAGCCACGTTTTTCTAATAGTATCCCTTTGTTCCAAATTTTCTGGACTCGTTAATATTAATATTATTAATCTAAATTTGGATTTTTCTTGTATCGTTTCATCGTTGAATGAACACTTTGAAGATGATAAATAATGTACGATTAAAAAAAGAAGTGAAAGTGTGACAAGTAACATAGGAATATTGATTCTTAAATGATACTTTTTAGTTAACATTGTTACAAACTTATTTTTTGCATTGCGACGAGAAAAATGAAATGCGTTTTATTTAAAAATAACACGTGCGATTAATAACATGTTTTCTCTCATGTTTTTATAATAAAATATATTTTAACAAAAGAAACGTTAAATTTAACATTTTACTTTATCTTTTTGACAGTTCAAAGTTTCAGATCGACTTTCCAGATGGCAGCACGGCTGTCACGAATGTCATCTAGCAGTTCGAGTAGATACTAACAAAAAATTTTTATTATAAAAAGGAAAAGAAAAATAAATAAATAAATAAATAAATATTTATACGTAGTTTTGCTTGTTACTTTTAATAATTTGACTGTCTCAATAATTGTGGTGTGTAGTGTTAAAATATTTATTAAATTATACTGAAATATAGCTACTATATTTTAACTTGCGAGACCAATATAGCTGTTTACAATTGAATTTAAATTATTAATAAAAAAACTTAAAAAAAAATAAAAGCTTGTATTGACGTTAATTATTTGTTTCAAAAATATTTTTATTATACACCTCTTTTCTCCTCTTCCCTCTTGAAGATATTTTAATTAAAGGTTTTTTTTCTTGTAACCAAATTTAATTTTACAAAAGCATCATGTTCCTTCTTTTTTTTTTCTCAATTTAACATATAAAATTATATATATTAAAGAATAATTAACTATTTTTTAAATTATATGAAATAAATTTATGCATCTGGGTGGCATTAAAAAAGTTTGATTAATTTAAAAATATAAATTTTGTAAAAAATATTTATCGATAGTAAAAATTCATAAAATGTAATTGATAAGATAATACATACATAATGTAAATTCTTACTTTGGAAATATGTATGTTGTAACATGTGATGATATAAGAACGACGTGAAAACATGGACACTTTCGTTTTCATACATATGTTCTGATATCTTTTTAGAAAGTTTTCATTAAGATATTTTAGGAAATAAGGAAATTGATTGGTCTACGTGTTATCGCCATCGTGAGATTAGATTAATACAAATAACCCAAAGAAATACTTCTAAATCTTTAAGGAAACACATTTCAAAGAATTTCGATTTGAGCTTCACGCGTGACGTGAACTGTTTGTAGAGGATATAAGGTAAAATTTTATATTTTTTATATTATTTATTAGAATATTTGTATTATCGATAATACAAATTTATTGTTTTAACTTAACTCTATTAATATTCTAACATAATTGTTATTTTTGTATTTTCTGATTTATCTTTGCATTTTATAAATGTTTACTTATACACCCACATTTGTTTTCTTTTTATTATAATTATTCCTTTTACATGTCACACGTAAACGTGTTCCAGATTATTGAAGGAACTATTAAGATGTCGAAAAAAATCATTTGTTTATTTGATATAGATGGCACACTAACTGAACCAAGACAAGTATGATATTAATAATATTGCATGTATAATTGTATTCCTCGTTATTGTTGTTTATTACTAAAAATATTTCTTTTATTTTCTTTTTATTCTTTGTTCCTTTATTTGTAATAAATAATATGTGTTTATGATATATTTCTAGCCAATAAAAAACAATATTGAAAAATTTCTCTTGAATGTATTGAAAAAAGAATTTGATCTCGCCATAGTTAGTGGATCAGATTTGGAAAAGATCAAGGAACAACTTGGTAGTAAAGATATATTTGATAAATATAAATATATATTTGCTGAAAATGGACTTGTCGCTTACAAGGATGGCAAATTATTGCCATCGCAGGTATTCCATTATAATCATTTATTTATTATCTATTATATATTATATTGATATTTTCATATTTTTCTATAGACTATTCAAAGTATAATAGGAGAAGATTCTCTACAAGATTTAATCAATTTCATTTTAAAATATATATCCGAATTGAAACTACCGTTTAAACGTGGAACCTTTATAGAATTTAGAACTGGTATGCTCAATGTTGCACCAGTGGGACGTGATTGTACAAATGAAGAACGTGATCAATTTCATGAATACGATGAAGAAAATCATGTGCGTCAAAAGTTCATACAAGCACTTAAAAAAGAGTTTCCTAACTTGGCTTTGACATATAGCATAGGCAAGTTATTTTTAATTTATGTTAGATATTTTTTATTTAATATAAAATATTTATTATATAATGTATTACTTTTCGATTTAAAAGGTGGACAAATATCTTTCGATGTTTTCCCTGTTGGTTGGGATAAAACATATTGTTTAAGGCACATACAAGGATACGAAGAAATACACTTTTTTGGTGATAAAACAGCTCTTGGTGGCAATGATCATGAAATTTATGAAAGTGATTTAACCATTGGACATCGTGTAACTGGCCCTGAGGATACAATTAATCAATTAAATATTCTTTTGACTTTTATTAAAGAGAATAAGAAAAAGGAACAAGCAAAAATACGTTAATAATAATTAAGTTCAATTGTACGTATGTCGATAAAAATTTATGTTGTAAATGGTTAAAATCTTGTTAGATATTATGCCTTATACATATGCCGTATTTTCAATATAAAGAAAATATTAATATTTTAATGACGTAGATATTTTTTCAATATATTTCATCAAACTTTTCTCCCTAATTTATTTTTTAAAAGAGAATTAGATAAAAAATAAATGAAGAACTTATTCATTGCTGTTATACATTTAACATATTTTAAATAAAACATATCTCCTATATTGTGTATATATACCACATTATATTAAAATATAAATATATACAGTTTATATATACGTACTTGTACTTGTTTGAAAAATTTTAACAATTTGTTTTATGTATAAAGTTCAAAAAGTAAGAATGATTATATTTCAATGATAAAATTTTTTAACTAAAAAATAGTTAAATATATATTATAAAAAAAATATATTTATAGAAAGATTATTATTTATTGAAAATTTAGTGATTTTAAAATTATTTATGTAGTACGTATAAAAAGAAAAATATATTTGATTTTATTATTCCAATAAACATTTTATAATTAAGAGTTATCAGTTTAATACACGATGTTCATTTTTTAAAGATTTATGAAGATGAATTTATTAAGAGTTTTCTTTTTTTTTTCTATCAAGCAACATTATTATAATTAAAGTACTATTAATTATTTAGAGGTTGCATGTATGTCACGAAGGTACAATGAGTTTCAGAATGCTTTAGAAAACGGATATATTATTTTATGGTTGAATATAATTTACCATTAATTATGCAGAAATGTTGATATAAGGTTGTAAATTTGTATTACCAGATTGTGTAGAAAATATTTTGTTAATATTTACATGTCTTGATCTACTACTGTATAATTTAATACGGATCGATAAATGTATAATCAAAATACAGAGAATGATTCAATAATTAGAAATTGTATTTTTCTACTTTTTTTACTTTAAAATCAAATTGGATAATTTGAATAATTTGTTTCGTATATAATAGGACGCAAAAAATAAAATTAAATGACTTCATTGTGAAGTACAAATGTACATTAGAGTTACAATATAAACTCTATATGAGTAATTCTTATACTATGCAAGCTGTTCAAGATCGGGTAAATCTAAAATTTGTCCGACAAACTCAGCAACGTCAGTATCTTTTTTCGCATGTTCTTTAATAAAGTTGAGCTCCAGAAGTTGACTATAATTTGGACGAGCAGTGTAATCCTTCATTAAACTGAAAAGTTATTGTTTTTAATACATTTTGGTATATCGTGCGACATAGATTTTAAACGAATTATAAAACGATCATGCATATAATCAAATTTATTTGTAATTACCATTTGTTAATAAATTCTTCAAAACTAGATGAAAATTTGCCAGAAGGTAATTTTGGTGCTTCGTCTTTAACAACTTGCTTTAATTGTTCGAATGGTGTTCCCCAGGACTCGTAAGGAAATTTCCCAGTAGCTAATTCGACAAGAGAAATTCCTAAAGACCAGACATCAGATCTGATGTCGTACTGTGAAGGGTTTCCTGATGGATCTATCCTTTCTGGCTAAAAAAAGATAATGATAAAGAATGTATTGTACAAAAAAAAAACATAAAATAAAAATAAAATAGAAATAATATAACAGATAGAAACATACAGCCATGTATGGTTTACACCCAGCATCTATAGTTTTAGCAACAGAATCGACAAGATAACCAGAAATTCCAAAATCACAAATTTTAACTTCCCCTTCTCGATTAATTAAAATATTACTGGGCTTTACATCTCTGTGTATTACTCTTAGTTGTGAATAGAGGTAATGCAATGCGCTTACTACCTGTAAATATAAAAGATAACGATGAAATGATTTAATCAATAAATTAGCATACAATTGTGATGTTAACAATGAGTAAAGGTTACACCAATGCACCCCTTTACCCGTTCAATCATGCCTTTATCCAGTTTCATTAACTCAGCCAGCTCATCCTATTACAGCGTCAGTGTACATCAGGTTTAAGAAAAGGAGCAATGGAAGTGGATGTGTGAATGAGAGCACTGTCTTAACAACAACTGGCTATAAACTGCATATACCATATCTAGGTCCTATTGATAAGTATCAAAAGTTTCAACACAAACATACCAAAACTAAGTTTCAACTTAACACTCTCTTTGAAAAATTATTAATTTCATATGTATACCAATAGAAAGAACTGTATAAAACGGATTCAACTAAATAATTTAAAAAATTGTAATACTTACAGCGAATGCCACTTTTCCTAAGATATCTTCTGGAATTGAATGTCCATGTTTGTAGATTTTAGTGTAAAATTTATCAAGACTCATATCCATCACCTCCATACAAATCCAAACGTCACCTTCTCTAAATAATGCTCCATAGAATTGTACAGTATACGGACACGCTGAACTACGCATAGAAATATCCAAATCCATAACTAAACGTTTCTGTTCTTGAGTGTTGACCGTGGCAGTTATCCTCTGTGTGATATATATATATATACATATATATATATATATACACATATATATATAAATGTATATAAATTATCTTAAATTATTTATCACATAATATAAAAACTTATTAATTGAAAAATATATCAATACCAATAAATTATAAGTTATCCTTTACCTTAACTGCCATAATGGTACCACTTTGTTTATGTCGCATTTTGTCAACAACACCATACGCTCCACGTCCAAGTATACACAAAGTTTCTAAATCATCAGCCTCAACGACAAATGTTTTCTCACCTATAGTTATCGTAGTTCTTTTATCTAAATTTCTTGGAGGTGTCCTATAATAGAAAAACAAATTTTATACGAATTAATATTTTTTCTTTGTTTTTTATATAAATGTCATATAATTTCTAATAATATTACTACATACACTGGAGCTAGAGCTTCATCAGAAACTTGCAATTTCAAGTTTCGTTTTCCTTTTCTAAAAGCCATGATATTTTAATTTACACTGAAGAGATGCCTTTGTATATCGGGGTGAATTTAAATGGGATTTACAAATAAGTAAAATTCATGTTTATTTCTATTAGAACATATTAATTTATATGCCTAATATATAAATTATCTGTAAAAAAAATTAAAAAAAGAGAAATAATATTAAAAAATTTACATAAAGAAACATCATTTATAATATATACATGACGTTAGGTTATTTCTCATATAAAATATCTTAATGCATTTTGATGAAACTAAACAATTGTAGAAAATAGCGTGATTTTTTTATTACTTCGATCAATAGAACCATAATCCATTGTTATTTCTACCTAGAGAAGAAACATTACGTTACCTAAGCGGGGTAACAATAAAAATTCCAGAACCCCTTTGCCCAAATATGAAGTTTTTCACAAACTTAAATGACAGACTGAAGATATCCACAAAGATCAGTGCTACCATAATAATAATCATTTAAGATAATCGACCTTTGACTTTTTACCATTATATTACATTTTACATTATTTTGATTGGATTACTCTAATCATATAAATTCCCTATCAAATAATATTATACAAATTTTGTATTATTACATATTATATTGATGTTTTTCTTTTTTTTTTTTAAATGAAGATACAAACAACCATTACCAACTTGCATCGAATAAATATAAAAATTTCTTGATTACCGATAAAATAAGATTTAAAAATACTTTTGTGGAGGGAATATTAGTAACATTTCAAAATGTCACATAAAACTTAATTATTGTTATTTTTAAAAATTATTCTAATACATTTTCCACTTCATTCAAAGCTATTTCTTTTTTTTTATTTCTTATAGTAAATATATATATTTAATAAATTTAGTCTTTTTAATACGAAATAACACATATTAGTCCATTATTTTGACTTTAATAACACATGTGCGTACAAAAAAAGTGCCTATCTTAAGTTGGATTGTATCTTTCAAAAGTCAAATAAACAAATAATATTTACATTGTTAACATTGTTAATTTAAAAAGTTTAATAATTTTAATTTTTTATTTTTTTCTTCTTTTTCAAAATGAATTGTTCAGAAGAAGAAAATGTTGCTGAACTTGTTCAAAAAATGGTCATTTCATTTTTTGGGGAACAGAAACCAGGTTAGACCCCATAATATTACAAACATTTGATTAAATGTATATTAAATATAAATTAAAATATATACTAAACACTCTATGTCACAATCTTAATTATTTATGTTCATTATAAATAAAATTGATAATTATTTGTGTTAATTGCAGAACTTGTTAGAAGATTTATGAGATTCTCCTTAGAGTTATTTTCATCTATTCAAGGAATAGAAACATTGAGGGAAGATGAAATATCAGTTGCTAGTTCTATAAGAAGTAAATTGTCGTCACAAGATGCCGTAAGATTTGACAAATTGCACAATGATCTGAGAACCGGGGTAATTGAACACTTTACAATTGAAATTTGGTACTTTGTTATTATTATCTTTTAATTAATTATCCATTAATATTATCTTTTTTAACTATATTTTATATTAAATGTATTTATAAATGTATGCGTATAAATTCATTTGTATAATTATTATTTTCATGTAGCCCTTAAGAAACCGTATAAGCGTTCTAGTGTTTTTATTTAATCTGAATCAAACAAGCGAGCAAAGAAGAGACAGACTATTTTCTCTTCCAGATATAAAACCTAGTTTGAATACTCCTATTGTGTCTGTTAGCGGTAATCAATATATACTTTTAACATTATTATTATCTTATCTTTTAAAAATTAATTTTGTAAATTAATGCAATTGTTTAATGACCTGTAATTAGGACAACCATCTCAATCGTCATGGAATCAGGGACAAGTGATTTCGATAAATACTATGGATACAAATTTACGTGGTTCTCTTATAAATCAGAACAATATGTTAAGAGAAGAATATGTTTCCGAAGATGTATTGATACAAGATTTAATTTATTGCTTCCAAGGTATAGAAGGAAAATTTTTAAAATTGGACTCTAATTATGGATTTCAAATTGATCCTGTAGTGAACATAAGTAGTTCACAAAAGCAAGCTGTTTTGAGGTTGAGCGAGCTTGGATATTTGTATAACACTTTACGCAGAAGTGTTGAAAGAATATCTGCTGCTGGTATCGGCAGAGTTGCTGAGAGTTTTGTTGCTGTATTGCAAAAAGAATTATCTGAATATTATAAGTTTATTGCTATAATGCAGGAAGAAGTAAACAGGTAATAAAGTTTTATAAGTTTGTTTATCGTGCAATCCTTAAATGACTGAATTCATATTAGGGCACAAAATCAACTGGGTTACTATGGAATTACACTTTCGCACTTACATATTTGGGCATACGATCCTTTGGAAACTTTGAAATGGCTAGCAAGCGTGACCAGAGCTTGCCAAGGCCAAAAAGGAGGATTATTAGCTTCAACCATATATGAGTTCAGTTATCATGGTGATGCCAATGCAAAGAAATTAATGAAAAGAATTTTGGAAAGTGTCTGCGTTCCTTTGTACAATATGTTAATGAGATGGATCACTGATGGACAATTAGATGATCCATACAATGAGTTTTTTATTGAAACATGCGCAGATGTAGCTGGAGATAGAATGTGGCATGAAAAATATCAAGTTAGAAATGCAATGGTGCCTTCTTTTATTACTAAAGGACAAGCAAAAATGATATTAGGAACAGGAAAAAGTATTAATTTCTTACGCGAAGTATGTAAAGACTTTTCACCATGGCAAGGTCGAGAAACAGAAATGTTTAAAAATACAGAAGACCAATATAATGGTTTGATTTATTTCATATTATTTTTTCATATACTTATTCTTTATATTTTTTAAACATTGTTTGTTCATTTATAGCAGTTGAGATATTTCTTGATATGGATCCGGATGGTCGTTTACAGACAATAATGGATGCAATTTATAAAGAAACGTCTACAAGAGTTGTTGAAATTTTAACTAAACAATGTCATCTTCTTGATCACTTACAAGGAATAAAAAGCTATCTATTACTTGGCCAAGGACATTTTATTCAACATCTCATGCATTTATTAGAGTAATAACGTTTATTTGATTTTAAAATAATAATTCTCTAATATAATATCTTCTCCGGTAACTTTTATTAAAATTAAAATTTTTATTTGATAAAGATTAAAAAAGATAATTCTTTTAGACCAGAATTAGCCAAGCCAGCAAATTCTTTATATCCACATAACATATCATCCATATTGGAAACAGCCATAAGAGCAACTAGTACAAATTTAGAGGATGTAGATGTACAAAGACGTTTGGATGTAAGATTATTAGGACCTTCAGATAATGAAACGGGATGGGATATATTTATATTGGATTATAATGTTGATGGACCTATAGGAACTGTAAGTAATCATTATTTATCCAAAATGTGAATGTATCTATTTTTAAATAATTGACTTATAAAAATACATTATTTTACACACTTACATTACTTTTAATCCAGATTTTTGAGCCATGCAGTCAGACTTATCAAACAGTATTTTTTGCATTATGGAGAGCTAAACGAATGGAATCAATATTATCTGCAATATGGAAACAACAAATTACGTCGGCTAAAATATTTCGAAAAATGCCTGAAATCTTGCCAATTCAAAATCAAATTCATCTTATTACAAGCAGTATGGTTCATTTGGTTCATCAATTGCAATATTATTTTTTATTTGAGGTAAAATCAACTTTTATTATAATGAACTTGTTATAATCTTGTATATATATATTATCATATAAAAATAATATTTTAGGTAATTGAGTGTTCTTGGGATGCATTTAATAAACAACTTGGACAAGCATCCTCACTTGATGAAATAATAGCTGCTCATGATCAATTCGTAGATGCAGTAAGACGTGGTATTTTATTAGACGAAAAATCTCAAGTAATTATTTGACTCTATTTCAATATAAATAAATTATATAATTAAAATAAAAAAAAAGCAAATCTTTAAATATGTATATTGTATGCATATTAGGAATTAATGGATCATCTACGTTCTGTGTATAGTCCAATTCTGGATTTACAAAATCTTGTAGAAACGTTTCTTGTACGTGCTACTCAAGAACATGAAGCAAAGTTATCTACTGAAAATTTTACACAAGTTATAAGTGAAAAAACAAAATCATGGGGACGAACTACCACAAGTGATATAGATACTAAAGAACGACAAACAGCATTTTTAAAATATTTGAATACTCTTTCTATTCAGTTAAGATTATTGTACAGAACTTATCAGGTAATAATCTACAATTATAAAATGTACCATGGATTAAGAAAATTGTGATTACTTTTATAGTATCATATATTGTTTGTTATTCACATATACTGCAAGTGTTTTATTCAAACACAATATGTTTTTTATTTTGTAGGATAGAGTGAAAAAATTTCTACTAATGCTTGCCTCAGCAGAAGATGTTTCTTTACAATTACTCAGCGTACGACTAGATTTTAATGAATATTACAAAAGAAAAGATAGCCGATTAGTTGCGCCATTGACATATCAGCATCGCAGGCAGAGCGATCAAAGTTTTCTTATCGCTAAATGAAGATTATTAACAAGAGGTTTACTGAAAAATTTTGTAGACTCAAGATGTGATTGTTAAATATACTTATATATATATATATATATATTATTTTAATACTTCATATATTTAGTGTTGAGCAATATTTCATTCTAAACTAATAGTGTCATACACGATTAATATTGATGTAAGTAAAACTTGAATCGTTTATTGAATTAAATATTGCCCAAGACTAATTTTAATGAATACTCAAAAAAATTAGTTGTTTATAGAAATGATTTATTTTTTTATAGAATATGCGTGAGATGTCAAATTTTAGTGTATTTTTTTTCTTTCCTTAAGTTAATAAAGAAGAAGTTCATATTTCTCATATAGTTAATACAATATAAACGCGTTTTGTACATTTATCATTGTTATCTGAAAAAATTAGAGAGAGATACAAATGCATAATTTTTGTAATGTATCTTTTGTTTTCCTTTTGTATTTTTTTTTTTATGAGATCAGACTATTTTATTGAAATGAATTGATTTTTTTATTTTTCGTTTGTTAATATTTTATAAGTATTTTATAGACTAACAAATAGATCTTTCTACGCATAATTGAAAGCACAATTCATACATGACATGTGCGTGCATACACATATTTAATATGGAGAACAACATAGGTCATACACACGCGTAATAAACACTAGATTTATCTTCAAGGGTTATTGTGTATATTACCCGTAGAGATATTTTTTCTATATACTAATAAGAATAATATAACTATTCAGTGTGTATGTATGTGTATATAAAGAGCTACTCCAAATTTTTTTAATTAACTGTTTCTTTTTTGCTTTGTTATTTCATTTAATGAGATACGAATAATAAATTAATTTTCATACTATTTTGGTTAGTTATTAAAAAATAATATACCAAAATACCCTTATTTCACCCAAACTACCCATCGATAATTAATTAAGACGTGATTAGATTATTTCACAACTTTGATCATGTGTTACAATTCACAAATTTTTATTTACAAATTAAATTTATTTGAATTATGTGTATATATTTATATAAAGATTCAAAAGTAGAATAAATTGAAATGTAATACTATAAAATAGAACAGAATAGAACAGGATAGAAAAAAATACGGCTAATACAATATAATATACACATAAAGAGTGATTTAATGAAATATGAAAATGAGAGACTCATTATCAATTAAAATATTACCAACAGTATCAGAAGTATAAAGTTACACATGATAATTAGTATACGAACTAATACTATATAGGATTAGAATTAGCACAGAATTTTGTTACCAAGAAATAAGTAAAAATTCTGCTTTTTGTTTGTTTGTTTGTTTGTTTGTACAATTGACATTAATCCTATATTGCGAACCACATTAGTTCTCTAACAAATCACGTGCGATGAAACGATAATGTATACGTAATCGAGAGATTACTTCTTTTTTATTCACTCAGGATCACTTTGAAGAGTCTCACCATTAGTCAGAACTAATGCATCATCATCAGCGTCGTTATAATCTAGAGAAAGAACACTTTCTCTTCTTTTCTTTTTATGCGTCCTTTCGTCGTCACTGCTCGGTGCACTTTTGTCCCTTTTCGTCCTTTCCCTACCCCTAGTCGCTCTAGTCAATACTTCATCCCCATTAGTTTTTCCACTGTATTTATCGTAACTCTTAGTCCTCAATGTTTTCTTATTATTTCGATTTTCTTCGTGATCTTCTTCCCTATCACTCAACTCTTCATTTTCTACTTTAATTATTAAAGCAGCCGAATCGCTCGAGCTCTCATCGTTATGATCTGTTTGATTTGTTTTTCTGTCTATCCGATCTACTCTTTCGATACTTGCGTGTTCACTTTGAAGTAATTTATTATCTAATAATGGTGAAGTTCTTGTAGTTTTACACATATCACTTCCTTCTGTCAATTTAGAATTTTTAACATCTATTGCTAAGTTCTCTTCAGATTTTTCTTTTTTGATCGATGGTGTATGGGGTGACAAACCATTAGTTAGATTCATTGAATTATTATCACCGGAATTTATTTTCAATACCGTATTTTCTTGTTGCAATAAAATAACCGACTCTCGTGCTTTACGTAATTCTTGTTGCAAGAAATATATTGTACTTTGCATACCTTCTACGTCTTCATCTAAATCTTGAAGAAATTCGTCTAACTCTATTCAATACAACACGAATAAAAATTATAGTTCATAATTCGAATATTATATTTGCTTTCTTCTTAATTTTATTCTCATCTGGAACATTGGACAATACTTTGTTATGCATATACATACCTGATTGAGATTTTTTAACTTCTTCGCTAAAACTTCTTTGTAATGCAAGTTCACCCTCTAATTTAGCAATTCTTCCACTAGCTATCATTCGACCCAATTCTTCATTTTCTTGATATAATAATCTACATTTTGCCATTAATCTTTTACCAGTGTTACTAAAAATATATATTTCATTGTATACACATAGTATGTATATATATATAATAAATCTAGCTTAAGCATTAAACAACTATAATTAATTACCTATCTGGTGTGAATTTCCATGCACTTAATTCACTCTGTGTATCTTCTAATTTAGCTTTAGTTGTGACCAATTCTTGTCTTAATTTTTGTATTAAAAGATTAACAGCTGGATCTAGCAAGGCAGATCTCAATGAAGTAACGGATGGAACTTGAGCTGCTTTCATTTCTGATATTTGATTCTGTTTTATAATAAATCGTTTTTGTGAGTGTACATGTTATATCAAAAATTATTATCATTGACAGAATTACATGAAAAAATACGTACGACACATTCTTGAAGTTCTTGTTCTTTAGAGGCAAGCCTTCTCACTAAGATTTTTTCGCGATGAGAAGCTTCAATATGTTGTTGTCTGAATTTGTCCTCGGATTCTCTCAATGAAGCTAATTCACCTATAAAATGGTATTGTGTCAACTTTTGCTATACGTATTTGTTACCCATTTGTATGTTTGACATATATTTTTATGTCTTTGGAGAATAATAATGTTAATGTTCTAATAAATTAAAATATATAGTAAATTGTATTGATTACATGCGATAATAAAATTATTATGCAAATTAAAATACTATCTTATATCCCCCTTAGTACATTTAAGATCTTTAATCTGAAATGTTTGTTTCAGTATCCGCTTCCTAACTTTCTTCCATTAGTCAATTCATTTATATATGTGTGTGCGTGTTGATAATGGCTTTGATAAAATTAAAATATTTATGTGTTAATATTATTATACATTATTTCTTTCTTGCATTTTAAAATGAAAGTAAGGTATATTAAATAACTTTAATAGTATGTACACTATTAGCCCATTAGTTTCACTGAATCAATTTTACATTTGTTTCCCAAAACATAAATTAAATTGTCTCCATGAAAAAGATATATTACTATATTTATATACTTCATTAACGATTTAATTTAAATTTATTCTCATTTTCTTATAAATCTCTAATAAAAGCAGTTTTTATTTGTCCAAATAAAAAACGTCTAAAATATTTACTTTAATTATGATATAATAGAATTATTGTTCTTAATATATTTCGTCAATGGCAATTATTTTCATCTCATAGTATGTATAAGAAATACATACAGATATAATATCGATAGTACTTATAGACAATAGTGTGCAATCACACTTAACATCTTTTACAGATTCATATACTTTTAGATTTTGTTTTGCTTATTATTATGAGATTATTGTAGCGTATATGATATATATACACATATATGTATATAATTCTTATATATGATATATACATATACATATCTATAAACGCAATAATTATAACAGTATCATTCAACCATATTAAATGGATAGAATGAAAAATCAGATAAGATAGAGGATGCATAAATTTAAAAAAATAGGGTATCCAATTATACACAAGGGATTCCAGATGGCGACCAGATCAATTAACATTTTCAAGACCCACCATAATATTCAGGACCAGCACAGTGTTTTCTAGGCCGAAGGATGCATGGGACCATTCTTTACATTCCTCTGGGTTGTAAAGTTAGCATCGGGGTAGATGTTATATCCCTTATGATCCTCATAAGGTGAAAACTTCATATTGAATGTGTACACATACACGCACACACATGTTTCTTTGCCAACTTTAATGCTTATTACACTATAGGAGAACATGCGCAGCACACCGCACTTTCACTTATAAGATCAAATTAAAAATGATATTTTTCTTTCAATTTCACGAAATAAAAATAATTCAAAGCAGACATACCAGACGTTAAATGAAAAAATTCATTTTGTCTGCGTAATATGCACAGCATCACTTTTTCTTTTTTTCTCTCTTTCTTTTCTTTTTTTTTTTTTTTTGATTCGCACTATACACCTTAAGAGAACACGCATGTTTAAAAAAAAGATTATAATGCATCTTGAAGTTTTACATGATGTGTATAGACTTCTTCCATAATAATTATATCTCATGTAGCAAGTCGCACTATAAAATTGTCACCTGGTTCCCACAAATATCGTGTATCACTCATTTTCATTATTATCTTTTTCTTTTCTTTCCTTTTTTTGTTTTTGGTTTTTTTTTTCTCAATGCACTTGAAAGACAATAATATATATTCTTTTGTTCTTACTACGTATGAAAAAGTAGTTGATAATATGTTTTGGAAATATGTACAATACTATATCTGAAATGCACATTGCGATTCAGATAAGTTAACTAAGATTAGCAATAATAGGAATACTCAGCATGCTCGATTCAACTTAATCAGCCCCAAGAAAAAATGAAGAAAACTTCAAAATATACTTAATTATAATTTTCTAACTAATTTATATAAATAAATTCCCCCTTAATCCTAGAAACTTATATATGTATATATATTTATATATATAAATATATTGAACATCATTATTATCCTACACACTGATTTAAAACAGTTGAGATCTAAGCTTAACGTCCCTATAAGAGTCTTGTCTCATGTGAGAGATTGCAGTGTTCTGGCATTCATTAATCTGGTTAAGAAATGTGGAGAGTGAGTTGGCCTCACTCAAGTGATCTCAGTACCTTCCTGGGCTGCTGCTTGGGCCTCTAGATATTCCACATATAAATCCTGTTCTTGCCACTTGGCTGCCAATTCGTCCTTAGTTAAGCTATCCAATTGTTGTCCAGTAAGCTTTATACGCCTTGGCTGCCGTGGAGAATGTGGACTACTGGCTTTAGTCCCCGTCCCATTGCTAAGCGGACTTCTTGGCGAAGATGGTCCTGTCGATTTAACCTCATTACACTCCTCTGCCATTTCACGTTGTTATTTTACTACACGATCATATAAAGGATTGTCAGAATATCTATTTGAATTATCTGCAATCCTTAATACTTTAGTTACAGCCTTATTAGAGATAAACCAGAACAAATAGTTAAAAGATGATGCCAAATATCTGTAAAAATAAAAAAAGAAAATATCTATTAGTACTAAAATAAAATAATTAGATATTATTTAATTGTTATTTATATTTTTTATTATAAATAATATCTTCATTAATGTTAAGAAAAAATGGACTCTTTACAAAAATCCAAGAAATATTATCTTATGCACATATTCTACTTTTCTTTTTTTGCAAATTTTTTTTTCTTTACAAAACATTTTTTTGTTAACAAGTGAAAAATTAATTTTTTTTATCACGAGATGAAATAGCAAGTTATTACACGAGAGATTTTTATAGAAAGAAAAATTACAGATAATCTCTGATTGCAAGAATCAGCGTGTACAATCAAAAGTACGTAGCTGTGACGCCATTTCGTGGGGACATATTTTCGATTAGAATTTCGTATCTAGAATTTAACTAAACTATTATTTAATTAATTATTTTCTATGTATACAAAAAAGGAAAAAACTTTAATATCAGATAATTACGTAATTTCAAATGTATAAACATAGTTGTACATTCATACAATCAGAGATACTCCAGATGTTAAGCCATAAGGTAAATCTCTATCGGGGATCTGACTAACTCGTTGTTACCAACTGTCAATTTTATTTACTGAATTTTATTAACTCGAGTTTTATTTTCTTCAAAATAATTGCATGTTACGTACCCGATGAATATGATATTTGCATATCATTCATAGATATCAATAATGAAAGTTTGATCGTGCATGATGAAAAATGCATCTATTTATTACATATGTATGCATTTACGAGCTTAACAAGTACACTATGAAATAAATTTTCGCGATTAGCTTGAACTTCCCAATCGATCAATCTAACAAAATCTACTCGATAATAATTTAACTTCTTTTTAAACTGGACTAATACTTTTTAAAATAATTCGAAACTGAGAAAGGTCATTGAAACCTACAAGATCTTTCGATACTACTTTCGTATTATTGGTAATGGGAGAAACCCGTGACACTCACACATATCTAATTGACCCACCACCCACTCACATATATACAAACAGAATGGCGGTATGAAACAGCCTCTTCGATTTAATCTCGAAGTTCGAGTTTATGCACATGCGCAATTCAAAAAATGCTGAACACTCATTTTCTCTTTTTAAATTTTACAAGATTTTTCAACTAATATTATATTTTTCTTTTATTAATTATAAATAACACTAAACATATGAAATGTACAAAAGCAAATAATTAAATCATTTATTTATATTATTTGATCTTATCATAAGAGTATTTGATTTTGTATAAAATATTAGAATTTATACATATGTACCTATATTATTAATTTTATTACTTAAAATTAAATATTCGATCATTACATATTTACAGTCTTTTGTAAACATTAATTAAATAAAAAGTCTAAAATTTCGTCTCTATTTTGAGGCTCAGTTTCTCCTTTCATGTTTCTAATTTCTGCATTTGTGTCCCTTTGTTTGATCTTAGGTGCAACAAAATTCGTTGTGTTTTCTTTCTTTTTACTTAACTTTTTACTTCTATCTATATTATTAGAAATGAAATTGGTTTCTCTCTTTGCTTGTGCAATTTCTGTTCTCAGTCTTTGTTTGTGAACTGCTCGTTCATATGCTAAACGTTCGCTTAAATGAATCCATTTAAATCTAAATGAAAGAATTTGTATATTGATATATAATTTTTGTTATTACTAAATAATTACTTAGCATTTTCTTACCGTGGTAAATATTTGATATTCCATATGCCGTCATAGAATTTACTTTTTTTTTGTGTTGAAATTTGATTGTTATTTAATGTAGCAGCTACATATTTGGCTACTCTTTTACTTTCGAATTCCACCCATCCTTCTGTAAATTTTCTTATCGGTTTTTTTTTTTTAATGCTCTCTGCTGTAAAAATAAATTTCGTTGTAAATATTAATATTACTCTCTCTCTCTATCTATTTTCAAGTTTTCTTTTTATTTTTTAAATGCAACAGAAATATTTATTTTGAATAATATTATTTTATAACTTACGATTTTTAGCAAGTTGTAAATATACTCTACCAACTTTTCCATAAGTGGAAAACATTTCTCTAATTGTTATAACGTTCATATATTTAGGAATAGTTGATAAATAAATAATTCCACTTTTTTTCTTTTTAACACTTTTTTCTTTCTCTGTATCAGACATCTTTCGTTATATTTATAATTATGCACGTGTATTAAAAACTTTTATGTATACTTAACCAAAAAAAAATATATATATATATATATATGCATATAGTTGCATATACTTAAATACTTGATATATATATTTATATATAATGATTTTTATATTTAATCAAAATATATAGTTAATAACTAAATATATGTTATATTTTATTTCAATAATAAAAATACGAAATAATATTTTCTATATAATCCAAAAAGTCAATAATTGCAATAAGACTGAAACGTATTAGGTTGCAGCATAAAAAGTTGGGTTATTCACAGGATGCACTGGAAAATTTAAAATGGAAAAGTTGGTATCACTGAACTGCGACACAAAGGGACGGAATCAAGGTACTTGTATTTCAACGTCAAATTACGACATTTATATCAACGTTATCAGTTAGATTAATTTTTATCGTGTAAACTACCGGCATATAGTAAGCATAGATTTAATCAATGCGACTAAATTTTACGAATCCCAAATCCATGTCGTACAGCTTTTGTACGATGCAACAATATAATCGCGTAGCAACTGTCGACGGACATTTACATTGAACATAGGGAACGGTGTAGCTGATTCTTGATTAAACTACGTGGATACAGTAGCTTATGCTAAGGTACTCTGTTGCGACTATTGTTGTCACAATAGGTAAATCGATGTTCCTATAATTAACTGTATCCTTTGTTTTTCTGCTTTTTTATTTTATTTTATTATATTCCGATCGATTATCGTTCTTTTAGTGTTGTTTTTTTTTTGTGTTTCATCTGTACGAGAATACGTTGTACACCTCCTATTTACAATGAAGAAATAGAAATGACAGAAACGACTAATCCTTTTAAAAATACTTTAGTTTTGCAAAATAACAAATTAAGATTTAAAATGCTTAAATTATTATTATTAAGAAAATATATATATGTTTATATGTATATATATGATATGCGCAAAATTATTACTAAATAATTCTATAGGTAGTATTTGTAATACTCTTGTTTTATGTTAACATATTATTTCATTCTGTATTTATTTATTTGTTTCTTTTTTTCAGAGTAAAGAAAAAATCTTTTGAAATATTGCTGTTTAGTGTCATGACATTTTAAATTACATATATTTAAAATAATTCTTAATTTTGGTAAGTAATCAGGCTAATGAAATAAGATTAATAAAAGAAACATAAGATAGTACGTAGTAGTAATATTAAAGTTTGGAATAAATATGAAAAGTATTTTTAGGTAACTAAATAAATAAATATCTTTATCAAGGACGTATTAGAATAAAGTTATTCGCAGTTATGGAGTCTAATGATAGAAAAAATGTATATCTCTCTAAAAATCCTGATAATTCCTTAAATTCTGGAATGAGAGATACTATGATTGTAAATCCTGGAAACATACCCCCCGGTAAGTTATATTTCATTTTTTATTTAATTCTTATATATTTATATGTACATATTCACATATATATAATTTGCGAAAAGTCAATTATACTTTTTTAGAATGTGGTGACGGGGTAATGAAGCCAGTTAGCGTTTCTGGCGTTTCATCCAATCAAGCAAAGTGGTCTAATGCTCAAAATAAAAATTTTATTATTAACGCTGTTCCAGTTAAAAATGAAGTGAGTTTAACATTGCAATAATTTAACTATACTTTCATTATGTGATTTTAAAATAAATATTTATTTAATTTATTTATGTCTATTATTAGATAGTTCATCTTGAAGGTGGGACCCATTGCAATAAAAAGATGTATTATTATGATAGACATTATGGTCATGAAGAAATTGAGAAACCAACACGTAGAGGAACAAAGAGATATAGAGACAAGGATGCTCCCAAGCGTGCACTGTATGTATATCTTTGTTCATGTCCTATGTTCTTAATCTATGTCTTTAATCCTTATTAGGTACGTATAAAAACTTTTTATTTATTTGTTATTAGTTCAGCATTTTTCTACTTTTGCCAAGAATTACGTGGTAAGATGAGAGAATTGCATCCAGAAATGGGTGTTGGTGATATTGCAAAAGAATTGGGTAAACTTTGGATGACAACTGATTTGCAAACTAAATCAAAATATATGGCTGTTGCTGAAGAAGATAGAGTTAGATATGAGAGAGTACGTAATATATTTTTGGATAAAATATGATTTTAAAAGATAATCAATTCAAGTGTCCAGAGTACACATTTGGAATTTAGAATTAAAAAAATATTAAATCTATTCATTAAAAATACTCTTCATTAATTTTTTCATTGTTCAGGAAATAATAGCGTACAATAAGAGGATGAAAAACTATGATCCAGAAGATGTTGGAACAGTGTAAAGTGGCAACTTTTTAAGAAATAATCTTATAGACAATATATATGGTCTTAAATTCATGGATATATAATAATTTCGACTACTAATGTTATAGTTATTCTTTGTATGTAATATGTACACGGTCTTTATTAATATCCAGAATGAGTGTTCTGTATAAGATTTTAATCTCTTACTAAAAGTAAAAAAAGCGATGAAAATTATTTAAAGAAAGAAGAATTTATCATTAAATTATTTAATGATACAACAAAATTTTATGAAATATTTTCAATAGGCATACTTTTCAGTTTTTAATTTGAACAGTATGTTCTTGGAATCTGTTGTTATATTATTATACAATGCGTGGAATATAATAAGGAGGAGGGCTTTGAATTGAGCAGAAGTGGTAACGAGTCGCCCTAAAGTTTTTATTTAATTTGAGTTTAAACTAGCCTTCGTTATTTTGAAATATTTCAAAAAGGAAATTTCTTTCTATGTAAAATTTTATTGACGTTATTAATATTATTTTGACGAGATAATGTGTACTATTATATTTACAAAGGAAGTATAATATTGATATCAAATATAACAATAATAAAAGCAATTATAATGGATATAATATTAATAATAATAATAACGGTAATGATGATAATGATATGCAATTATAAGTATGTTATATTATAAAAATCGTCATATTATAGAAAGCAATCAAGCAAATTGAGCTTTGTACAATATGCTTGTTTTATTCAGTTACATACATATTATATACGTTTGTAACAATGGATGCTCGAGTACTCAAGATATACATTCAAGGCTCACTATAGCATATTCATATACACATATATATTCAATTTATGTATCCTTGTTCTTTTTTAAAAAATAAATATATAACAAAATAAAATGTATTTGAAATTACAATATTTTTCATCCTTAATTATCTAAATAGTATGAGGAAATAAAAACATAGGAAAAGTAGATAATTTACATCCTTTTTTTAATAAGCTTTTCTAATTTTTTAATTTGACCTGCTTCATGTTCAGGACTTTCTTGAATGGTATTATTTCTCGAAGTTAACGATAAACCTGCACTTTCTGGTTGCTTGAATTGTTCTATTAATTGAACTTGTTCTGTTTTTTTTAAACCCTAAATAAATATAATTAAAATAAATTTTAATAATATATATATCGTAGTGATATCTAAATACATGAACGATCATTACCTTCATATCTAAAATTTTTTGAAATTCTGATACTTGTAAATCTGGTAAGTGCATTTTACATTCTTTTACAAAGTCATTCGGAGACATAACAATTTTAAGAATCATTTCAGCATTTGTCATACCTTTATTAACAATCTGTTTAAAAAATAAAATGATTATTTTTTATAATTATCATTTCGAAATGAATATATTACCTTTGTATAAGAAGCAGGTGGTTCTCTTTGAATTTGATAGCCTGTAGAAGGTAATTTTAAAAGTTCTGTTTTCAGCATATGAACGTCAAGTAACAATTGTTCTGCACCTACTGCACTTAACGGTTTACATTTATACAATTGCTGCACCAATTTAGTTATAAAAGAACTGTAATAAAAATTCTCATTTGAATTGTAAATATACAATTATATATTATAAATATATATTAAATAATTCACGAATTAGAAAAATACTATACTTTGCGAACTTCACACATAATTGTGTGAAATATTTCCGACAGGAAGATAATCTATCTCTTATCGTGGGAATTGTTTGTCGTAAATGTACCACTATTGTATTAACATAATTACTTTGATCTCCAACTGCTTCTATAGAACTCCATTGTATCTGAAAAAAAACAAACTGATTATTTTATGCGTGTTCCTTTAAACAAATGTTCATATTTTAAATATTTCATCAGAACAAGCTTGTTAATAATCTCCAAGAAAAAAAAAGATTATATTTATTTGTTAAAGTTTATTTAATTTACCTTGGTCATTGAAGTTAATGCAGAATCGCAAGTTGCTTCTAAATCTTGAACGAGTAACAAAATACATTCTGAAATAACACTAGGAGAAAATGTTTAAAATTACATTTAGTTTAATAAAATTCTGCAATTTTTAATATCAAAATATGAGGTAAGAAATACGGTACTCGTGAAAGATATCTTGTTCTTGAGATAAATTAATTCTTTTTGCATAGCATTGATCCGTTTTTTCACGTAATTTTTCTTCCAGTTGTTGCGTCGTTTCTAAACAATATTCTGCCGTTGTCAAAATGCTGAAAATAATTCTTAAATGTTTATTTATTTTGTAAGAATTGTTTAAATATTTAAAAAATATTAGTTAATTTTTACCAGCAAATACGTGCTTGTTCTTCCTTACAAAATTTCGTACTTTCACCTTCTTTTAAAAAATTTTGAACATTTTGTATAAATCCAGATGTCGATAAACCACGAAAATCTCGTGTTATACTACTCATACTCGTACTAATTCCTAGACTGCTTCCATTCCTGTATCCAAATTCGTTGTATGAGCAACAAGATAGTTCATAGAGAATTTTAAACATTAGCATATTGATAAATATTTAGTATTGCTAACTTAGGTAAATTATTTTGAAGTATCTTCACGGCGTATTCTCGTAAATATTTTTGAAAAGTTTTAGTAAGGCTCAGCATTATTATTCCTGTACTAAGTTGAGTGCACTGCAATATACATTTTTTATAGAAAAGAAATAATTCAGCACATGATAGAACACTATTGGAACCTTCATTATCATCAAAATCTTTTCCCCCTAATGGTTGAGTTTTATAATCAGATACAAATTTATTCATTAAATCGGCTAGATTACGGTCTAAACTGTCGATATATATACACAAGTATGGCTCAAAACAACTTCCTATCAGATTTATAAAATGAGATGTTTTTGGTTTTTGATGTTTCACCTGAAAAAAATTTGTATATTATAGAAATAATATTTAAAGAAATATTAAAAATAATCAAATTAATTGTACTTGTTCGTCTTCTTCAAATGGGTTTCCAGATCCTTTATTGTCTTTATTATTTACAGTCGAATTTCCATTTTCATTAGATAATGCAGTATTATCGGTAGATAATTTGCTTCCTGCGAAACGTTTAGCTAATAACGATTCAAAATTAACTGTTCTTTGAATTGCATAGAGTAACAATTTGACATCTATTTCTGCACGTCTTTTATGCATTAATTTGGTGAGAGCTTCGTTTGTAACATAACAGAATTGAATGGCAATACGTTCAGATACTTCCCAATCGGGTGGAAAGATTGTTCCGAATTTAGATTCAGAGTCAAGCAGATGTTTCTTAAGCCATGCATATCGTTTGTCTATTTTATCTAACCATGCATAATCCTGATTTTCGTCAAATAAGTGTGCATACTCTTTTAACTGAATATCTATAAACCATGTTAACAGATCTTTTCTATTAAAAATAAGAAGGGCAAATTATTAGCATATAATTTTCTTACATTGAAATTGATATCGTTTTTAATTGTTTTTGTAATTAGAAAAATTGTGACAATGGTACATACTTTACTTTTGGATCTAATAAAGATATTACTACACATCCATCTGTCAGCTGATTAAAATACTTTGGATTTTGCCCGGAAAATGCTTCTTTGAAATCTGTTGTAATCTGTTGAGCTAACTCAACATGAATTTGTCGAACCTAAAATAAAGTAAATAAAATGAAAATTATTTAATATTTTATATATATATATACAATATAATATAAAATATTTTACTTCATCTGATAATTTTTTAATTTCTGGTATATCCATGTAACTATCGAAGTGTTGCATGACTTCTGTCATTGCTTGTAATGGATAAATAATTTCTCCGTATTGCTTCTTCTGTATTAATATTCTGAAAGTAGACATAAATATATATAAAATTTTAAATAAGAATTTTAAAATATAAAAAATATAAAACATAAATATAAATATAAATAAAATTCATACTTCAATGTATCAACTCCTTCTACAAGTATATGTAAATGATTTAACGTTGTTATAGAAGTTACAAGATTTCTTTTAGCGAAATCTAATTGTTTAATATCTCTTGTGATCTCTTGGACCTCTTCTTCGGATTGTTCTGCTTTATTCTTTATATCTTTGATATGAACAAATAATTGTTTAATTACTTTTTGGGCATCTTCCAATGCTGCTTTACCATCTTGACCTATATTTGTCTGTCCGCATACAACAGCACTCATTTCTTTGTCAATAGTATCAATTTTCTGTTCCATTTCATTCATTACATCATCGATATTAGACAAAGATTGTTCGTTTGGAAATACAGAATTAATATAATTAACGACTGTGAAATTTGCTTCATCCAATGGATCATCGCTAGATAATACCTATTTATTAATAAAAGATAGACAATATATATTATGCATGTACTGTATATGCTGTCAAATGCTATTAATACTCAATCAAATAGATGTCAATCTTGATTCATAAAATTAATAGAATATAAAAGTTAGAAATAAATAAAAATGCAAACCTGATCTATAACATTTTGTACACTTGAAGGGAATGTATAAACCCCAGATCGTATATCATTCAAATCACTATCTTCGTTAATTTCCATTATGCTTTATTATTTATGGGATGTTATTATTTTACATGCTCTTTTTCTCTTAATTTCTAACCTCTGATAAAAAATCTTTATAAATATTTTTATACATTTTCATAATGCCAATATTTTTTTTCAAATTTTAAAATAAATTACCTTGGGTAATAATGAATTAATTCTTTTACAAATCGATCTATTCTTATTATTTTTAAAAAGTAACACTTAACATCTTTAAACTGTCAAAATGTTATCGTCGGTTACCACCTTAGCTTTAATGTATGTGCGATTGCAGCGACAAGTACGAATAAAATATAAATTAAAAACACAACAGGGGAAATCCACCCCTTACTTCTATCATATCAGTGTGTATAAGCTTGTATGAGTTCTACCCCTTTATTAGTATTTATATATAGTATACGATTTGTACCATATATTAGGTATGATAAAGAGAAATCCATTATTTTGATGTTTATTTCAAGCTAAAAATGATGGATTACTTTTTTTACTATGCCTAATATTTGATTTGTTAAAAAATTACTCACACAATGACATTAAACCTACCACACGGGATCAAATGTTAAAAAAGTTAAAATCTATGTTCAATTTACCATTAGATGTACTTTGTCCTTATATCCAATGCTGCATATCCATATCCATAACTGCACTGTATCCATATATGCACTACACACACTCGTTCACATATGCATATCGCTTGCATAAGAAGAAAATACACACACGCACACGCGTATACGCGACGAGAAATAAATTACATATATTATTTAATACCGTTGTTACTTCTTCCGATACTCGAGAAAGACTAACGATTATTATGAAAAATAGTTTCGAATACATTCGGCAAATACCGAAGATACACGAAGGTCAAAAACAAATTTAACGACACAATACTTTATAGAATAAAAATAACGTCGTTTGAATAAAAAAAACTGGCATAGGGGTGAGAGAGAAGTGAATGTAAACAAAACATTCGAACACTCACTTAAGTCGGTAATGTTTTTTTATGCCAAATTTTTTAAAATTCACCGAAAGATATAAACATAATCAATGTTTTTTACCTACACCTTCGCCTATCTTTCTCTCAATACGCTTCTTATAAAATAAGTTGTTTAAGATTATTTAAACAATCTTAAAGATAAGTAGAGTGTATTAGAGTATTGGATATATTTAACAAATTGTTAATTAATCGTAAGAAATTAATATAAAATAATTTATTTATTAAATAAATCAAAAATAAAAATTCTATTTTTCTATTAAATGTACACGCGTCTCTTGTTAGTATTCTAAAGATAACAAATAAAATAAAGACAATATAGGTTAAAAACTTTATCGTATCGTAAAAAAAAAACACAATCGTATAAAAGACTATTGTCGTTTTGTAGATATTCTTAAAAAATGGACATAGCATGCCATCTGTGAAATTATTGAAATTAGAGAAGTAATTTGATACTTAATCGATAATGCAAATGACGTGATTTTTAATTATCGATAAATATGCGAATTTATTGTTTTCAGATGGCATGCGATGTCAATTTTTTTAAGAATTTCTACACCGACAATACTCTTCTATATGATTGTGTTTTTTTGTTTTAAGTTTTTAATTTATATTGTCCTTATTTTATTCATTATTTTTAGAATACTTTTTTTATTTATAAAAAAACAGAATTTAATTTTTGATTTATTTAATAAATAAATTATCATTTTGAGTTTGACTAGAGTGGTTATAAAGAAAAGCGAGTTACTGTACGTGTAATGACAGCTTGTGTGTATGTACAAACCGTTAGAAATATTGTAATTTTAATTTGCAAGTAAGAAAAGATTTATCTAATTTCGTTCAATCGAATATGTCCGGTAATACTTTTCTAATGATTTTTTCTAACTTGTGTTATTATTTTTTATAAGATATATTACTTTATAATTTAATAATTATCTTATTTATCATATTTTTTAATATAAAAATTGATTAATTTCTATATGGTTACGTGTGTGTGTGTGAAATTCAAAAAGCAAGACTGCAACAAATAGCAAATCAGCGTTCTCTAATGGCGTCGGTGGTGAAGATCGCATTGAAGCTTCATGGTCCCGTTAATTTCAGGTAATTAAAAAGTATTTTCTTACTTACAACATTCTATTATATATCAAACGATAGCTAAACATAAGATTTATATACTTGAGTGTTATCAAAGTGATATATTAAAAATTTCAAAAGATATCAGTGAAAATAAATTATTGCTGTGTCTCGGTTTCCCGCCAAATTGTTCACCAAAATTACTTAACAATATTTTATTAAATTTTCCAATTTATTTTTATATCGATACTTTAGACTATCTCTAGTGATGCTTTAATTAATTATTTTTCATTATTACGTCTTTATAGCTCGTATTTCATATTAAATTAAATTTTCATCACATATATGATATATTTCTATGTGTACGATTACAGTATAGGTAATTCATACACACACGTTTACACAATCATATATTTGATTTTGATTTTTATTATACTAATGCAATTTTATTTATTATTTTTTCAGGTTTCCCAGGATCAGAAGAGTGTAGCACGAATACATATGTCCAGTACAATAATTGTTTTTGGTCTTTTATCTTCATATTCGTCGAGGTAAGCTTATCTCTATTTTTCATACCATAAAGAAATGAATAAAAAGAATGTGAGAAAAAAAGTGTGCTTGGTAAAGTAGGTGAAGGGGTAGAAGGGGGAGAGAGAGAGAGAGAGAGAATATAAACAACAATCGACGTATATATTATGCCTAATATGTATGTATGTTTAACTAGGCATGCCCGAACGAAAATAAAACGAAAACAACCGAACGAACATTCGGCACTTTTAAAGATAAACACAAAGAGATGATACATCCTCATTTCCCTTCTGTCCTTGGATAAATTGAGATCGACGAACACTGTAACGTATTAAATTATTGATTTATTTTATTTCCAACATTATCATTGTTAATTTAATATTATAGGAAGTTTTTAATCACTTAGAAGAGTATAAAAATTGGTTTATTTTTTAGATGACTCTTTATTGAATTAGTTGTTACAGTTATTATTTTATTTAGACAATTTTTAAGATTTTTATTAACATTTTTTATTGATATTACATACTTTGAATGTAATTTTATACAAGTAATGATATCTAGACAATTGATATTCCTTGAATTTGTAAATTAACATACAAAGCAAACATTATCGAACAAATAGTCGCATACTTTGGTATATTTCACAAATATTTTATAACTTTAAATTTTAATAATTTAAATTCTTATAAATTATTACATTATTTTTTTATATTTAACATTGAATCTTCATGATAAAATGATTCTTAATGTGTGACTTGCCTTCAGAAATGATTCACCGGAAATATTGTTTTATAGTTTTTAGTATGTTTCAGTTTCTCAGAATTTTATTTTAAAAATTTGTGTATTCATCGTCATCCTAAGGGTCGGGAATACCCATCCTGCATTCATCACTGCAGATTCAAAGTAAGCATACTTTTATATTGAATAATTTCACAAAAATTTTAAAGGTTCTTAATATATGATAATGATATTAACAATATTGTTTCTTATTTCTGTTTCAGATTATAATTGCAAGCGTGCGCGAAGCAATGTACGTGAGTGTTTTATCGTTTAAATATAATTCAGGATTTTTGGGAAGTACGATAGGAAGTAAAAATATTGAATATATAAATTCTTTGATATCTACGTTTTACAGCATGTTTTGAGATAAATTAATTATGTGAATGTATTCTTAGAAAAGAATGTATAACTAAACGAAAAGAGGTACTTTTTCCAGTAATACGTTGAATTAAATAAGAAATGGTAAATAATAGGAAAACATAAATAACTTTTTAAAGTAACTTTATTAACGCCTCGATTTTTTACTTTACAAACAATTCAAAACAATTTTAATTTTAATCTTTATTGGTTTTTAATATCAAAGTATTAATAACGAATATATATTAATTATGACATTTAAATGTTACTTATTTACAATTCTTTCTCAATATGAAAACTATTTAAAATTTTTATTACTTACCGTTCTGAAAAAAAAAAGAGTAAACACGACTAACGCTTTTTATTGTTATTCTTCTTACACAGTATATCTATCTCTTACAACGTACAAAATAAAAAAAAAACACATTCTTTTCTTTAACTCTATTCGAGTCATCGTGTAAACAACTGATTGTCGGTTTGTTTAAAGTTGTTTTCTTAGTAGCTATTTAATGAATATAATTAAAAATCGGTTTAAAAGAGAATTTAACTTATATAAAATAAATATATAGAAGATACTTTGTAGCTTTTGATTTTATATTATTTACTCGTTTAATCTTTCATGAATTGCTATAAGACAACGTGTAAAATTATATTTTAAATTATATTTATTATTATATTATATTATATTATTTTTATTTATTTATTATTATATTTATATTTTAAATATTTTAAATTACAATAACTCTTAAACGACTTGATGGAACAGTTTAAAATTTTTATCGTGAGTTAAACATTAAATAAGAAATACTCTCTTCTTAGCCTTTTAATATACTTCCCAAGTATCCATAAAATCACGGATTAGAAGCACGTTTGTTCGTTAATCTCAATTCAATCGCGTTACGGGATTGTATTAGAAATTTGTTTATTGTAAATTGACTGCGAACAAAGCAATCTTTGAAGTTGTTGTAGAGTCAGTAATCGTGCGAGTAATAAATTAAAATCAAACGCGAATTAGAGTCAGTGTTGTTCGCCGTATAAGAAAATTTCGGTCGCGATAAGAAACTCTTCTATAGTTTCTTATTTTCGTAAACGTGTTATTAGAGTCACGGGAGTGCATCATAGAGGAACGAGTCTTTCCATGGGTCTTTCACAATGGGTCTTTCACAATGGGTCTTCCTCAATGGGTCCTCTTCAATACTACTTCGAAGTAGGAGTGTTTTGGAGCCACCGCAGAACTTCTAACGATGAGTCAAAAACTTTAAAGTTCCTCCAGTGCTCAATCATGTCGTGGATGAAAGGTCCTAATCGGCACGAGCTACTGGTTGTAATTATTTTCATAAATTATTGACGAGCACATGAGTAATTCTTTTTTTGGAATAACTCATGAAAATGGTATATTTTTTATTGTGTATATTATTAGTTCAGGATAACTAATCTTCTTGTCTCCTCAGTTAAATTCATTTAATAACTTGTGCATATAGTTAAATGCACTTTTATTTTTACTCTTGGTTTTTTTTTCGTGTTAGTAGTGGTGAAATCGAGCATTAATTTACTCGATTTCGTCTAGTAAAGCATGTATTAATTTTCTTACATGCATTGGTTCGTACATAGTTTATTTAATCTCTATTTAATTTGCTATTTCGATACTTCGATATTAATAATAAATGAACAAGAAGACAAACTATATTTGCGAATGAATAGACTCTGGCTATTAAGTTGTATCTTGAAGTCTAGTTCTTTAATTAAAACAGACAACTTAATTAAAGGAGTCGTCCAAGGTTTTTTATAAACATTAATTTTCATATTTCTAATTCTTAAAACTTTTTTAAAACTTTTCAAAACTTTTTAAAACTTTTTATTAGTCATTATAAATGTTTTGTAGAGTCTTAGTCCGCTTAGATGTTTTTATATATTAATCAATTTTATATATTATTCAATTTTTTATATTAATCAATTTTATATATTAATCAATTTTATATATTAATCAATTTTATATATAATCAATTTTATATATTAATCAGTTTTATATATTAATCATTTTTTAGATCAGGATTTTCAGCTACTAATAAACTAATCTCCCGTTTCTCCCCCCCATGCTTTCTGCGTTCTCATGTATACGTGTGCCCAGGTGCTACACGTATGTGTGAGAAACTTTTAGTATGGGTATAGTTTTAAGTTATTTCCACATTGGCGACTGTCATTGAGTTAATGATTGCACGATGTACTTCCACTTGTGTGTGCGTGTTAGGTAATGTGGATTGTACATCGTTACGTGATAATTGTTAAATAATTCATCATTCAATACTCCTCAGATTACTATTTATAGAGTCACTTACGATATATAAAATACACGTTCTTGTACTTTCATATTTATATTAAATGTTTTTAATTTTTTACTGTTTATCGTTTTGAATAGTAGAGTCTCCACATTTATTTGTGGAAATTTGACAATACTTGTATTATACTAGTATGCTGATATATACTAGTATGTACCAGTATTTTAGAATTAGTCATTTATGCAATAATCATTAGCCTTGGCAGTCGATTACAGCAAAAAGTACGTATTCCCATAACTTTAAAAAACACGTGGTTGAACTGGGGTGTCAGAGGTGCCCCGGGGCATGCTCTCTAGTTTAGGCTTATGCACCCTGGTGGAATGTGAGTTACAGTATCCAGACCGTTGAATGAATTTGTTGGTGTGTTTGTTTTGCTATTTTAAATTTCGGGAAAATACAGATAGTTATCATACTTTTCTGAATGAATGTGAGAACTTTAATTTTAAGTAGGTAGGACCTGAGAATTGCGAGCGATTTGCTTCCACTCAGAAGTGGAAGTCCCATCTCAGGGTTTATACAGTATTGTCACAAAAATGTTTTTTTTTATTCTATCACTTGCTTGCTTTGTAAATTTATTTTGTGACTCTTCTGTAATATTTATCATGTATCAAGATTCATAAAGACTTGCAATCATTTGAAAGATTCATTTCTATTTCGAGTTTATCTCGTACGAGATAGAGTCGAATCAAATCCGCAAAGCCTTCGATGAATTTGATACTTAGTTTTAAGTATTAGCACTTTGCATTATCGCGATTTTGTCTTAATAATATTCCATAAAATTCAATATAGCGAATTAACGAAATAAACATATTGCAGGAAAATGAAATATATTTGTTGCATTATTTATTTCAATTCGATTGTATTACTTGATATTAAAAATGCAAAGTGATTTTAGGTCATCGTTTAGCATCATTATCTGCTTGAACATTTGATTAAATGTGCTCGTGTATATTTGTACAGTCAATAAACTCTAAGCTTGTTGATTGTCCACGAGCTAGGATAGCTAACGTGAAATTTAAATTAATTTTTTAATAATTGATAAAGTAGAGTCATAACGAATTAGTTTAATATTTGCAAAAGAGGAATGAAAGAAAATAAATGAAAATATTTCATAGATATATCGTAATATGAAGTATATTTCATTGATGTTAGTATTATAAGGAGTTAAAAGTAATTGTGCGAAAATGTTTTTAAGCCGTTACTAAATTGTAGGATCATAATCTGGCGTATTACAACGGCATGGTATTAGAGTAAAATTGATACTTTACATAGTCGATACAAACTCTTTTCATGCTCGCACGTAGGGAATGTCCAAAAGCAGTTAGGGCACAAAGCAAAGAAGAGGCTAAATGCCGAAGAGGCCCCCACAAACTGTGGTTCAAGAGGACAACTACAGGCTACTGAGTTATTTTCAAAAGGTTCAACATTATGTTCAAACCTTTCGAGAATAGTTCTTTAGTCATTTTTATTATCTTTTTATTGTTTTGCTCGTCAATAATTTGTTATGGGTATTTGAAGTATAGATTATTAATATAGTTTGCTGAATGTTTCAGGTTATCATCATTGGATTTAACATTAGGCCTTTTTGATTTTTTTCTACTTGAAGAAAACTATTTAAGGGGGGGCGATACATGTAATGGTCTTATTTTCAGCTGTTTTTTAGAGTCGTATTTAATAGGGAAGGAGTAAGTGTATCTTTTTAACAAAACGTATATTCATTTATTATATATTCCATTACATGAAACACACATTTTTTTTTTTTTTTCTTAATGGTGACCACTGACCAATCTTTTGAGACCCTCGCGGCGAGAGACATAAAACGGCGAGATTTCTAGCGTTCGTAATAGTAATCAGAAATAAAAAAAAGTGGTTTAAGTGTGTTCATAAAACATGTATCTTCTAGTTATATCAACAAAAAATAAAAAAAATAAAAAAATTGTTAATTGGCACGCATCAGAAAAAAAAGTCCGATTTTTACCCTGTTTTTTAGATGGTTTTTGGACCAAAAATAGTAGTTTTTAAAAATTTTTTTGGAAATTTATAGGTAGAACTAGAAACTAATACTAACGAGAAGATGTGTGCTAAATTTTATTAAAATCGGTTAAGAACTTTTTGAGTTATCTTTCCTGCCAATTTTAAAAAAGTCGTTTCGAGAAAAACGCGTTTAAAGTTTTGAGACATAGAAACTATGATTATAGGGTTTTACTAACTATTCAGCGATTGCAGGCACATACAGTAGTCCTTTATTGTGTTCATAGAACTCGTTCTTCTTCCTAAGCTCTTATTAATGTGCTTAACGAGCTATTTTTTTTGGCTTCTTTTTCCCGTTTCGATACAGGCATATTTTTCAGATTTTACATGTATCGCTCCCCTTAAATGCCAGCCTTTGAAAATATTGTATATGCATAAATGCATTTCTGAAGGTACACATATAAAAATTAAATATGAAACATAATTTTTTTTAAATAATTAAAATAATATCTTGACTCGAAAAATATTTGTGAAATTTATTACGATAATCGAGACACGAATTTATCTACTTCTTTTTATTAAATTTTTAATTACTAGCTACTGTGTTGGTAGATAGACCAGTATCACGATAAGATTTAGAACTGTATAACAAATTATTTTTCGTAGATTGTTATGTTTAAATTTAAATGATTACAAACGACATAATTTTTAAAAATATTTTTTCTTCATTTGTAATATATACATTTTTGTTTGGTTTAACATTTTTCAACTTAATTTAATTAATTTTAACTCGTACTTTAAATTTTAATTAGTCTTAAACAATTGCAGATCAAAAATATCGTCGACAACTTCGCAAGTATCGATCGTTGATTTAATCTAAATTCGACATGAGTATAGTAAAAGTGAAATATAATGGTAATTTATTATGATAATATACAAATGGTTTTTTTATTAATGAAAGTGAAATTGTTTAGAATATGCTTCTAAAAGTAATGATGATGATAAAGATGTTGATGCAGTACCTATCGACAAGGAAATCTTAGTGAACATTGACTGTCCTATTGGTCTTATATTAGATTACGTTCGACAAATCGTTCGATTAGATAAAGCGTGTAATTAATATTCTAAATTATGACTTATTGTTAGATAATATTATTTTCTAGATCCTTAAAGAGTATTAATTCTTAGGTAAAATCGATTTTTGTGACGAAATTAATTGTCAATTAAGGAACTTATCTCTAGCTGAACCTTCCACTTCAGGTTTACATCTTCTTCAACTAGATATCACATATTTCGTAGTTACTTTCTCAAGTAAGTTTTAAAGTACGATAATTAATCTATTCTTTCATGGTATCATTTTGTACATAGGTCATACTAATAATGAAGTTACAACGTTAGTATCTCTTGTAAATACAAAGACAGGAAAAAAATGTACGGAAATATTGAAAAGAATTCGTCAGAAGAAAAATGCACAAAAATAATTATAACAAATGTAACTTATTTTTTAAATAAATTTTAAGATTTGATATTTTTCTTGGAGACATTAAAAATAGAATGAAATCAATCTAATGTATTTTATTTATAAGAGATTTTTATCTAATTCTCTGATAGTTTCATCTTTTTCAGTAAGATTATAAGATTTTCCATGTTTGCCTATGCCTTTCTCGACAAACTTTTTTGCTCCTTCTATACCTTCTTCCATTAAAAGATGAGACGCATTGTCTTTTTCAAATTGCAATGCCTCTTCCATTTGTTTAGCCGAGAAAGTAGCATAGTGCATAGAAGTACGGTCTGCTAATAAAGTCTGTTGTGAAAACTTTATCAAAGATTTTGCATAATTGACTGCTTGACCTAAACCAGTACCACATTTTGTGAGTTTATTAGAAAGTCCAATATTGAAAGCTTCTTCTCCGGTAATAGATTTTCCTGTTAAAATCATATCCATAGCTCTAGAATATCCAATTATAGCTGGTAAGCGAACTGTACCTCCGCATAGAATAGGTATTCCAAAACGTCTATTCAAAAATCCTATAACTGCGGTTTCTTCTGTGATTCGTATATCGCACATTAATGCCAGCTCTAATCCAACACCTACTGTATATCCATTTAGTGAGGCCACTAATGGTTTACTGGTCAATTCATTTCTACCAGCCTGTTTTAAAAAGAATTAAGTTACATTATATATATTCAAATAGTATAGATAAAATATTTATAATAGAATGTATCGACTTACCAGTGCTCCAAATTGTGGTAGTTTATTTTCATTTCCTTCGCTATTTGCAATTTCATATAAATCAAAACCTGAACAGAAATTTCCTCCCATACCATGAAGTACACCCACAGTAGCATTATCATCTTTTTCAAATTCATCTAATGCATCGCAGAGTAATTGGGTTGTTTCAGTATTCAAGGCATTTTTCTTTTCTGGCCTATTTATACCGATCAAAGTAATATTACCAGTTTTATTAACGATAATACTTTTTTCTAAACCAAAAAAGAACAAAAATTAAATATTTATTTAATTGGATATATTTGTTTTATAAATATTAGAAAATCTTACCATTTTCTCCTTTTTCTATTATTACTTTAGCTGTAGATTCTGAGGTTAAAAATTTTGGTACATTATTCTTTACAGATTTATTTAATAAAAAAGACAGTCTTTTTATAATACTCATTTTTGATGTTTCTTAGATAGCAAATGTATTTATTTAATTATTAATTTATTTGTATAAAAATATTTACTACTAAATTACGACGTATTATCATTCGAACGATTCATCAATGGATTTAATATTGATTTTTTGATTTTACCAACCACGTGTTTCTGTAGATGGTGCTGTTTACAAAAGGCGGGGAGATTTGTTTTTATTTTGTCGTCATGGTTATTAAGTGTGACAAAGTATTGTTTTCAATCATAAGTCTTTTAACTTTGTAGTCGTAGAATTAAAATAAAATTATTTTTCTATAAGTATATAGTAATAAAAAAGAAAGATGGTTCGAACTAATTGGGAACGAATATTTTCTTTAAATATGTCATCTCTCACAGATGAAGAAATAGAGGATCTATGTCCTACGATAATGCGTTGCAATGTCGATGAAATTTCTGACATAGAAAATCTTCAAACGCTTATGAGAATATCACAAGAAATGTTGCAGTATAAAGATAATCAAGTATATCATATTCAGTTTTGTATACTTATCTTTATGATTTTATATTACAATATTTGTGTTATTATATTTTGAATAATATATTAAAAGTTTCTACTCTGTTAATTTATATTTAACACAATAATTTGTATTTATTAGGTAGAATCTTTACTCATAGAATGTGGAGAGTTAAAAAATACTATATCTTCCTTGAAACCAGATGTTTCTAAACAGAAAATTAAAAGTAACAAATTTCTGACATTTTTTTGTATTTAATTATTATACTTTATAAGTTAATTTATTTTGATTTAATATTATAGGCCAAATCGTATCTGATTCACAGTACAAAGATACAAGTTTTATTAAGGTAACAATCATAAGAATATGGTTTTATAATTACTTAAATTAGTAAGAACATTAATTAAATAAGTATTTGAATTTTTTAGTCATCTGACACTATTGAAACTGCCAATCATGAGACTGTAATACAAGATAAAAATGAAAAAATAGAAAAACTGATGAATGAATTAGAGGTAGAGATCATATATGATAAATTAAATATACAAAATTATTATAAAATTGTATTATATGTGTATTATATATTTTAGGGATTAGATAGAGAGAATACTATTTTGAAAGAAAGATTAGAAATGTTGAAAGATGAAATGGAGGATGCAACTGAGAAAATGAATGAAATGACTGATGAATTAAGTTCTGGACAATCTAAAGTGTTCGAATATAAAGGTTTCAAAATTGATAGTTCATTGACAGTTTGGAATAGTTTTTGTAGATTCGTATTATAAAAGAATATGTTATTTTTTAGAAAAAATATTAGACTTGGAGCGTGAAAATATTGCTTTAGTCAATCAAATAGAAGAATTAACTAATCAACAAATGGATAGGGATAAAGTAATAGATGAATTTGGAGTAGCAATAGATTCTAGAATAGAGGAATGGAAGGTAAATTAATTTTGGATATAATTGTTATTAAATGTAAAAATATAAGATGATGTATGTAGAAATTTATTAAATATAATTTCATATAATTAGGAATTATTAGATGAAAAGGATGCAGAGATACAGCGTTTAAGAGATAACTTATCACAGTCTTTAATGCAATCTGTTACATCGGTTAAAGAAGACAATAAATCACAAATAGTATATTTAAATGAAGAAATTAGTAACCGTGATAAAATTATAGCAGAATTACAAAGTAAACTTTCTGAAGCAATTATAGAAATAAATGAAGGGGCTGGAATTATAGAAAAGTTACAGGCAAATACAAAAAAGTATATAAATTTATTTTTTCAATCATCGTATGAAAATTTAACAAATTTCAAAAAATTTTTACATTGTAATCTCTGTCCAGATCAGAAAAAGAAGAGAGGAGAAAAGAACAAAAAGAGTTATTAAAAAAAATGCAAGAAGCAAATAATCATATATCTAATTTACAGAATGAATTAGATCAAGCACAGGAGGATTTAAAATTAAAGAGTAGTGAAGTTAGTTGTTTTCATGTCTAATTTTTATAAAAATTAAATTGGATTATATTAAAGCTTAATTAAACTTTTTATCTATCATTTTTTTTAGTTATGTGAAATATTATCAATATTGAGAAAGTACGAGGATGGAAATCAGGGGTTAAAAGAAGCATTACATGAAATAAAAGAATTAAAAAATGAATTAAATCATAAAAGAGAACATATTGAAGATCTTGTTAATGTAATTAATAAGATAGAGATGTTAAATTCTTACCAAGAAATGGAAATTTTAGCTTTAAGGTATTTTTATATATTTAGTGTATAAATATTTTTTAAGAATGATATTACATAAAGTTTAATTATAATTTTGTAGAGACAAATTAGGGATCCCAGAAGACGAATCAATTTCCATAGATAATATTTTGAAAAAACGTAGAGAAGAAGAGAAAAGGATGCAAGAGCTTGTTCAGCAGAATAAAATGTTAATAGATGAAAATCTTGAAATGAAATCAAGTGTAAGCTTTAAAAAACCATATTTGATATATCTTAATGCATTTAATTTTGATGCACTTGCAATAATTTTCTACAAATCCTACACATTTAATTATTTAACTAAAAATAAATTGATATATAATTTTAATTTTGAATTTTTATAGATAAGGTTGTTAAAATCAAATAGATCGCGTTTACCTGCAAAGAAATTAGATTTTTCAAGTGATACAATAGATAACAGTACTGACTTTTTGCACTCGACTAAATTATTGGAATCCGGTGGAAATCAGGTGGTTGATTTTGAATCCGTTAAGATATATCATAAAACTGATAAAGATTTTAGAAAAGAAATGCAACTAGTTGTAGAAGAGAATGAAGCTCTTAGAAGAGGCATGCATGAAATTCTGGACAGTATACGCAGTCAAGACGGTGAATTTTCATAATGTTATATTTGCATTATAATTATAATTATGCACTATTTAATTATTTTTACAAGCACCGTAGTTTTTTTTCAATTAGCTTTTCTTTCTTTAACGTTTCTTTTTTATTATTTATTATTGTATATATGCAAAGGCATTGTATTAATATTAAAGTAAAACTATAGAATATTTCATAATTTAAATTCGAATCATTGAAATTATATTTTAGGAAAAAGTTTAGTAGAAGTACATTCATATACTTTGGAAAGATTATTGGAAGCATTAGATATAAGACATTTAGCTGGTTGGTATCATCCTGCTATGAGATTGCAAGAAAATTTAAATGTTATACAAGGTAGTAATGCGGAATTAAGATCTCAACTTAAACAAATGAGGTAATTTTTTATTGGTTTTAATATAGATTATGAATCATGTATTTACGTAAAAAATATTTTATAGAAAAGAGCTTAATAGAAAGGATGCTATATTGCAAGATTTGGCATTAAGCAAAGGAGTAGATTTAGAAAAATTGAATACAGAAGATTCTGACAATGACAATATAATGTACATTTCGGAAATAAAAAATATGGAAAGTATTCATCAAAGGGAAATAGAGGAAAGAGATGAAGAAAAGAAATCATTGATAGAAGAAAAAAAAGATCTCCAAGATAGGATAGATAGTTTAAATTTTCAATTAGAAACTTATGAAAAAGATCGGGAAGTTTTTGAAACTGATGAAGATGAAATAAAAAAAGCTTTCGCAATTAAATCTAAAGAGTATATGAAAGTTGCTAGTGAATTGTTATTAGTTAAAAGAAAAATAGTACTTTTACAAGAACTTCTTAACAATGAATCTATAAAGACATATAATTATCAGAAAAATTCTGTCGATAAAGAAAGTTCTTTTAAAAGAGCATTGACTGATACCAATAAGCATAATAAAATATTAGAGTGCGAGATAATAAGACTGCAAAGTAATTTATCTAATTCTGTGAGTATTACAGAATATAGCGATCTCAAAGAAAAATACGAAGAATTAAATATAAGATATCGTTCTGTTCTTGAGAAAGATACGATTTTCGAAGATACAAATATAATTGAATTATTAAAAAACGAATTAGATTTAGCGAAGAAAGAAAAATCTGAATTAATAGATTTATTTAAGGAAGAGATTTCTAAAGAAGATACAAATGATATAGTTCAACAATTAAAAGATTACAAAGCAAAGGAATTAATGGAAAGACAGCGTGCCGATCATATGACCAAACTGCATGAAATATCTCAAAGTCAATTGACAAAATGTGAAGATAAAGTTAAAGAAATTAAGAATATGAATTGTGATTTACAAGAGAAATTAATCAATGTTCATAAAAAATTATCTAAAATTATTTCCTTACAAAATAATGAAGAAAAAAATACAGATGAATCAGAATTGTTGAACGATGTAGAAACTTTGAGAATCGATAATGATACTTTGAAAAGAAAGCTCGAAGTTGCTGAAGAAGAGGGTAAATTGCAGTATATGGTAAATTCGTTAAAAACATTAGAGTTGGATAATTTGAGACATCAGATTTTGGATTTGCAAGCTGTTAGCGAAGACAAAGCTACGATATCGAGACTTAATTTTGAATTAGCTAGTAAGAAAAGTACTGAAATGGAATTGAATGCACGAAAGTCACAACTTGAAAGTGAAATATCTTATTTTCAAAATGAACATGAGAAATTGATGATAAATTCTGATAAAATGAGAGCCAACATGCAGTATTGTAGAAAACAATGCGATGATCGTTGCAGGTAATTAAAGTGTAGAAAAATGAGGTATTTTTGATAGAAATTAAAAAAAAAAATGTTATATTGTTACAGGATTTATATCGACGTAATAGATTTTTTACAAAGTCAATATGCAGGATCTTCTTCTTTAAGTGCTCTTGATAGAGTAGCTTCTACAGCTAAGAAATTAAAAAAAGATCGGATAGGATTAGATATAGAAATAAAGAAAGCAAAGGAGTGTAGTAATCGGGTGATTTCTCAACAGGAAACGTTAACAAATCGGTTAGAGATAGTCGAACGTTTGAAAGATATATTGGAGCAACAAATTGGCGGTGAGAGTATGCAAGATATTTTGCAACAATTCGCAGAAAATTCTCAATACGTATTAAATGTATGTTTTTCTTTCTTTTTTTACGATTATTATTTATAATAAAAATTTGTATAGTAAGAAAATCAATTACATTTCATTATTTTATTAGGATTTAAAACAAAAACGAAGAATATCTCATTTAGATAATGAATTGCAAATAGCTAATGACAAAACTATAAAATATGAATCGATGATTACAAATATGGAAAACGAAATGATTAATATGCAAAAGACTTGGACTTATCAAGGAAAGCAAAAAATACCAGCTGATGTGCAAATGAAAGAAATTCAATCCGATTTGGTAGAAATGCGATCAGTTTTAGTTCAAGTCTCGATAGAATTCAATTCGATAGAGATTCAAACTGAGCCTTACGATTGTTGTTTGAATAAACAAAAAAATATTATGGATATTCAAGAAAAAAAATCTGTTCGCGAAGTAGGCAACAATACAGAGGAAAATGATCATTCGATTGATCAATTGAATGAACGTTTAACCAATGCATTGAAACTTGTAGCAGATCGTTCAGAAATTATAGACAAATATGAATCACAATTGGCAGATTATCAAGCAAAAATAGATGTTCTTAATAAGAAGATTGAAGAAAAGGAATTTCAACATTTACAAAAGGAAATTAATGTGGTGGAAGAGCCTAAACTTGAAGTTCATATATCGAGTATGGATTGTAGCGATAAGTTAGCATTGAAATCTACAGTGAACAGTTTACAAAAAATTGTTGCACAAAAGGAGGAAACTATAATGAGATACCAAAATCTTATGAAGGAAGAAAGAGAAGAATATATTGAATCTTCGAGTCGTTTGCAAAAGGAAATCAAAGATTTGCAGGATAAAATTCAAATGGTCCAAAGTGAAGTTAAATTTGATGAGAATGAAAAAGATATAATAGAAGAAAAAAAAGAAGAAGAAGAAGATGTTGAAAAACCTGTTTCTGCATACAGTGCAGTACGAGAGGAAGAGATCGCAAGAATGAAAGAAAGAATAAATACTTTGGAAGCTGATTTGCATATTTCGAAAGAATTGAGCGGTCGTTGGCATCGATTAGCAGAAGAGAGACTCAAACACATTGATCGTATTAGAGAAAGGTAGGAATGCAATGATATATTGGGTTGGTGAAAAAAAAGTCAGAGTTTTGGCCATGATTCAGTGGGAAAATCCAACAATCCAAACATCCACCAATCCAATATTAATATATCGATGATCTAGTGATGCTATTAATATACCCAATTAACACAAAACGTTAATATAACGTTAATATGACGTCATTTTTGAAAAATGACCTAAATCGAACGTCATATTAACGTCATATTAACGTCATATTAACGTCATATTAACGTCATATTAACGTCATATTAACGTCATATTAACGTTTTGTGTTAACTTCATTTTTGAAAAATGACCTAAATCGAACGTCATATTAACGTCATATTAACGTCATATTAACGTTTTGTGTTAACTGAGTAGTCAATAGCTTATTCGTAATACGAATTATTTATATTTTCAAGAGTAGACTCGAGGAGCAACATAATACAGAACTTGAAAGTTATCGTAATGAAATTACCAAATGGCAATCAGAAGCTGATACTTTGAGACAACGATTGTCAGAAAATCGTGTTGTTCATACGAAAGGGAATATATCTCTTATGAAAGAATTGCAAGAGAAAGATGATAAAATACACGAGCTCAGTTTAAATTGTCAACAATTGCAGGTGTCGTTAAGTTCTCTTTAATCATTTTTTTCTTTTCATTTTGTTGAGAAGAGTATATTTAATTTAGTTTATTTTATTTTATGTAGAATGAAATCGAATTGTTGGGAGCCACGAATCGATCACTGCCAGCACGTGTGATCGATCATCGTGACGAACTTAGAATCCATGAAATTGTTCCTAGTACTCAACGTGATCAACTTCAATCGCAAAATCAAATAGATCTTTTACGTAAACAATTGCAATCTTTAATGGAAAAGGAAAAGATGTATAAGCATGAGATCGCTGAACTGAAACAACGAGTCAGTCGGGGGTATCGTGATAATTTTCAATACGTAATTAATGATCAATTTGATGAGGTATCAAAAATTAATCGATTGATTTACGATATCTTGTTATTTTTTTATATAATAGATATATGGCAGTAAAAACGCAAGAGAAAAAGACGTCTCAGCGCGAGATGCAATTGGAAAGGAAGGTCAAATCTTTAGAGGATGAATTAGAAAAAATGCGAAATCAATTAGAGAGAGAATACTTAGTCCAAGAAACCAGAAAAGCAAAGGTAAAAAATAAAATAAATTAAAAAAAATATATATTTTTTTTTTAATTTATTTTATTTTCTTTGTAGACAGCAGAGGAACTTTCGTTGTGGGAAAAACAAAAGAAGTGGCAACAAACTGCAGAAAAATTGCAAGAAAAGTTAAAAGAGAAAACAAACGAGTATATCAAATTAAATTCGAATTATGAAAAATTACGATCGCTGGTTTCTTGCATGGAACGTGAGAAATGGTTTTTAAGGAGTAAAATTAAAGATGAGGTTCCACGGATGTTGAATGATTTACCGAGTAGACCGATCTCAGCTGCGCATCAGAGTCTTATTATCGATTTACAGAAAGAATGTCAAACATTGAGAGAACGTATCAGTGAATTGACAGAACAATTGGAAAAGGAAAATAATCATGAATTATTAAGGAAAATAGATGAGCAGAAAAATTGTATAGCTTCGTTAGAAGTTGTCACAAAGGTTGTTCTTCATTGTTAGTCAATTTTTAATGATTGTGTAAGAAGAATTTAGAATAAAATTAATTTTTTATTAGGGCAACGAGTACGTAGTAGAAAAACTGCAAAAATTAGAGATGGCTAGGGATGCTCTAGAACGAGTTAATCTTAAATTGGAAAGCGAGAATTTTGAATTACGATTAGAAATAGAAAAAAATAGAGCGGATACGCCACATTTGCGAGAAAAAGTCGAACATCTAGAAAGGTGCAATATTTTATTGTTTGTTTTATAATTATGGCAATGTTAATTATTTTATTTTTGTATCACAGATACATTGAGTTGTTGAAAGTAGAGAAATCATCGGATTCCAGCCCTAGATCATCGAACAAGGACCATCAGGAACTAAATACCAAAAAACCTGTTTTAGAATTAGAGAAAACTATCTTTACGTTAAAGAGAATTATTGAAAAATTACAAGCTGAGAATAAGAGGCTGAAATTTAATTCGAAAAAAACTTATTTTGTACCTCTTCAAGTATGTACCAGAAAAAAACAAAGAAAAAAGAAAATATTATATGCATATACTTAGAGATTAATTGAAAACATTGTTAACAGGGAAAGAAAGTTTATAACGAGAGTGAAAATCCTTACGAGAAATTATACGAGGAATCTCAAAAGAAAGTCATAGACTTAGAAACAGATTTACAACTTGCCAAGCAAAGAATAACAATGTTGGAGAAAGCGCAAAAAGAGGATGACAATAGCGAGATTAATATCTTGAAACAGCAATTGACTCATAAATCAGAGCTCTTGGAAAAAGTAAAACAATTGTTAACGAGGGCAGCCATAAACGAAAAGACTCTTCGTCAACGTGTAAGTGAAGTTTTCAAAAAAAATAATATTAAAATAAATTCACATTCATTTATAGTAACAAAACATTATTGATATTTCGTTCAAGCTTCAACAATTGGAATCGAAACAAACTTTGTCACCGATACCAGAATGCTACGTAACTATGCATAATTTGGAATGATAATAATTTTGGAATGATTAATATTTCACAATGATAATATTTTGTTCTTTTTATCAATAATTTATATTACATATAGTACGTTTTAAAACATATATATTTAGATATAAATAATACAATCTGTGTATATGTATATATATAATCGTGAGAATAATTTATATATTTGTACGTGAAGGCGCGTCTAGCGAATGTAAATACATACATCTTAAGAATTAAACTTACGAGCATCAAAGCGAGTTAAGAGTTTAAGCTAAAAACTTTCATTCATGGGGTTGTCATGGAAAACACGTGACTAGATTGTAACACGCGCACAGAATATGTTTCTTCTATGCGCGTTAATAAAAGTAACTAACAAAGAGAAGTGTATTTTTATTCCATCTATGAAAAATAAATAACGAGGATGAATTATCGTTGAAATGAATTGTTGCTGAGTATCTTGACAAGTAGTAGGTGTATATACAGGTTCAGTATCGATTTTCATCAATGACGTTGTTATCCTTTCCAATAATAAATGGTTCGATAGAGCTGGGATCAAAGCAGTCTAGTTTGTATTTTCCTTCATATTCGATGCACCAACTTTGACATTTTTCACCGGAAAAATACTTCTCGAATAATTGTTTGCACTGAGCGCAGTTTCTTATACAGACTCCTGTGCCTATAACGTATGACAATAAGAAGAAGTTCAAATATTTATGACGAGTATATTCCCAGTGAACACAAAACGTTAATATGACGTACAATTTACGTAATTTACGTAATTTAACGTAAATCGTACGTCATATTAACGTTTTGTGTTCACTGGGTTGTGTTATTGATATTTTCTTATTTATCATTTTGATATAATTATATAAATTTTGACTTGTTTCAAATATTTTGTTAAATCAGATTAGGGATAAAATAATCTATTATTTTAGTTTTTCTTGGTCTCACATCGTTTGATGTAAAGTAACGAAAAGCAAGAAGATAGATACGCAATAGAATATTGAAAAGGATTTTGTTAAGAATATATAAATAGAAATTCTGTTTAAATAGAATATGTAATTACTTACGGTGGAACCAGTCTTCCGATTGAGCCATCACCACCATGCCGAGCATCGTGACAGAAAGAATGACTAGGAGAGTGAAGCGTAATGACATATTCATAGCTGTAAATAGATACATATAATTTTTATTGTTTTTCTATGAATATTAAAGTCGTCATTTAAAAAAAATTATCTAACAATAAGTATCAAGTTACATAAGTATCAAGTTACATAAGTTTTATTTTATACATATTACTCAGACAGTTTACTACGAACAAATTCCGAAGTTAGTGCTATAATTTATTTAAACGAATTAAAGAGAATGATTCATTGTGTGCACTTTATTACATACTACCATAATAGGAGTTTCTTTTTTATATTTTTCCAATTAACTTTTATTAGTAAACACACATTATACTCTTATCGATTATGAATGGAACTAGCGACTCGGAGATTTAAACGCGCGTAAAGACGATACGACGTGACAGTAATTCATTTCCTATATGTGTTGGGTTTTTCATTGTAATTTTGTAGATTCTAATCGTCATTTTTAACAGAGATTGGATATAAATACTTAATACAAGTTAGCTTTTAGAAACGTCAGTATCAATTCTTTTCAGTATTAGTCTTACAATTCAGGTCGAGAGAAAAAAAAGAAAGTAAAAGAGAAAGAAAGGATGAAGAAAGAAAAAAAGTGAGAGGGATGATGTTTAGTGATACCGATGACGAAATTGCAAGATTTGTCCTGGGACAAATAAAATAATAGAATAATAAAATATATAATTAAAAAATCGTCACGAGATCTTTATAATGTTTGTTTTAAGAATTTCAATATCTGTTAAATTTAGATTGAACTTTGTTGTCCTGATTATCTTTTCAAGAATTGAAGGCTCTTCTGTTTAACTATATAATTTACTTGGATAACGTATACACTAACAAACACATACACAAATGTATATCTATATGGATTCATCACACTTGTATTGGTTGTATTCACTTTTATATCTATATATATATATGACATTTATAACCGGAATCTGTTTCTTCCGCGTTCTCCTTATTGGACAAACTGTGAACGTACCAAAGTTATAAATATGGACACTTTTTTCTGTTTCTCTCACTCTTTCTCTTTTTCTTCCTCTTTCTATCTTTTTGCAATACTCGAAGAGAAGTAGTTTTGTTTGAAATGATCGGTAAGGACGCAAGAGTTATAAGAAGACAAAGAAACAAATCGGAAAGTCGTACTTGCCTGATTCTTTCCTTTTATATAAGTACGGACGACGAAGCTACTATATTGTTAAAACCAGACGAATGACACCGATGAGAGTTCGTCGAGAGACTTTATATATCCGTAGAGTCACTAAATTCACCCCTGCTGTTTTACCTTACTTCGTTCATCGACTCTTTTTCTCTCATCCTCCCTCCCTCCTTTTTTTTTTCTTTCCCTCTCTTCTTCGTTTATTTTATTTCCTGCACTCTCGGCACATCCTGGATCCTCTCGACGTGATTCTCCTCACATATTCTTCTTTATCTGATTATTAGGATATCCCAGAATTTGTTTCATCTCTGTTTGTTTTATCTCAGTATTTGTCACTCTGGGTTTTACTGTGTTACGTTTAAGAAGATGGATATTAAATTAAACCTCTATCTACGTTTTTTTAGATAATATTTATATTATTTAACATTTATTATACATATATCAAATTTTGTAGGTGTAAGTTAAAATATAACAGGTGGATAAGTGATTAAAATATTTTAGAATTTGGTTATTTTATCAATTGTTTTAGTCAGGATTAAGTAATATTAATTTTATTTAACATTTATTTTACATATAACAGTCTTTATAAATATTTCTCTGTGTATGTGTCTCTGTGTTGTGTATGTGTGAGTGAACATATAACAGGTGCACAAAATTGAATGAATGTACTAATATAAGATAATAATAGATAATTAAATGCTAGAAATATTTTTTATTGTTTTATATATAAAATCTAATAGCAACAAAAAATGATCTACAGTTCTTTTTAACTCCTTCTTCTCTTCTTATTACTTTTCAATCTTTTTAGTTTATATTTTCTTCATCTCTTTTTGTATCCTTCATACCAGGTAACTCGTACTCTAGAGACCAATAATTCTTATAAACGGAAGGAACCTTTTTTCTATCGTCCTCGATATTTTTATTCACTTCCTCGTCCAATCTCGAAATTCGATCCTTTTTTTCAAGAATCTTAGACAACGTTTTTAAAGTTTCCTCTTTATCATTCTCTTCTTTCTCCTTTCTTTTAGTTTCTTCGCGAAGTTCCTCATCCGAATCTTCTTCTAATTTATCTATAACGTCCTTGGTAAAATAACGATCGAGAAAATCTTTTTCTTCGTTTATCATTTCATCAGTTTTTTCTTCATCCATCATATAATCATCAAGTTTCATATGATCCTTGTGAGAATTTTGATTTGCACTTTCGTACCGTGGTTTCCATTCATCAGAAGAATATTTAATTTTAGTATCGTCTACTAGTTCCTTATCATTGTCTCTTTTATTATTATTGTTTTTATTATTTTTCTTAAATTTCTGAAAAAATGGTTCATTTTTTAAAAAATCATCCAAATCGAAAGGTTTATTATACTCGTTAATGTCAAAATTAATTTCCGGTTTAATGAATTCTTCATTAGGTTTTTTTTTTATTTCCGGTTGATTCTTAACATTCTCATAATTCTTCTTACGGTGATTAAGTAGATTTTTTTTTGCATGATCAGATGTTTCCAATAATTTAATGTTTGTATTGTCGCGCGTTGAAATATTCTGATCCTTATTAACATTTTTATTGTTACTTTTCTCGGAATATACGTTACTCGAAGTAGTTACTGTTTCTATATATTTTTCTTTAGCTCGCCGACGATCTTCCTCGTCTAGACTTTCCTCTCTCTCATCCGAATAGTCTGGTATCTCAACGTATGGTATTTTATCTGGATCGTAATCAGGAACTGGAGGAAGAGCTAGTTTGTTGTTATCCAATTTTTTAACAGGCATAGAAGAAGAAAAAGTATACTTTTCAACTTTCCCACTATCATCATCATCATCATCGTCATCATCGTCATCATCATCATTTGTAGGTTTATTTTTACTTAAATTTCCAGTATCTTTAAAATCGACATAAGACACTTCATCAGGATTAGAAATTTTCGATTCAACAAATGGTTTAACAGTTGGTTCTCTCAAAAAAATAGACGATTTTTTATTTTCACTCAAATCTTTGGTATCATTAGAATCAATATATGATTCATCAGGATTATAAATAACATCAGGATTGATAATAATTTTTTCATTTTTAGATTCAACAATTGGATTTAATGTTGAACAATTATCTATATTTTCCATATCTACTTTAACGTATTTATCAAATTCATCCTCTTCTCTTCTTTCATCGAAAGGTACTTCAATAAATGTGTTTTTCTTCTCATTTAAAGATCCAGTTTTGTTATAAGGAAGATTTAAATCGTCGATTTCCGAGCCAGACTTTACGTTTTCATCTTTGAATATTTCTCTGTGTGTTCTTTTCATAGGCGGTACCACGATCTTGAAAGTTGGACGCGTACCGTTAATTATCTTCCATATACGTTTGTAAAAATCGGTATAAACGTTTGCATTAGGATCAGTTATTTTTGATTGTTCATCTTCCTGATTTAATTTTGGGTGACGATAGAGTTTAGAATTATTTGTAATCTCTTCTGATAAATTAATATCATCATTTGCGGAACGTTTTAATCGTTTATTAGTCATACTTTTGTTTATTTTTCTGAATGATCGATTCCACTTACGATCGTTTATCATTCTATTAGTATTTTGTATTATTTTTTCCATGACGTTGCTAATTTCCATTACATTATTGTTGGATTTTTTAAAATCATTATCATCGAGTACTATGTTATTATTTTTTACGTAAGATAATGAAACCTCGATCGTAGTTATTTTTTCAACGAGTCTTGTCCATAACAAAGGTGTATATCTTTTTTTTACGTATTCATCTTTTCTTTTTACGATCTTTATCAAATTGGGATTGAATAATTTCGCGTAGCGTTTAGATAGAATGTTTTTCATATCTCGATTAGGTTTGGGAGATTGTCGTTGATGCTGAAATTGATGGAAGTTTTACGTATTAAATTTTATGAGTTATCACTATTAATGAAAATATTCTGAACCAAATCTACTGTGCAAAGAATATCTGCAAAAATACTGGATATTTGTAATGAAATAAGGATTACAGGCATATTGGTTATTTTTTAATGGCACTATTATTAAAGTGACTTTATTTCTTGATGCTCATTAATATGTACAAAGTATATATGTATATATATATACATATATATACATATATAGATTTTTATAGATGTATAATAATATAATAATAATTGATAACTACGATGAGAGCTACAGTGCAGTGGCACAGAAATGACCATTTAATTTTTCTATTCTTTTTTTCTTTTTTTCCTTTTTACTTTTTTTATTTTAATCTTCTTCACGTACTTTTCTATGCCACTGCAAGGGCGTTATTTACATAATGCATTTGACGATATAATACCTTAGACGGCTAAGAAAAAAACTTATTGTAGTCAAGTGCTACGCACATAATCGCGTTTTCATTTGGCACGGCAAATGAATCATTATTTCATTGAAAAATTCATTTTTACTGTAAATATTTAGTGACATTGAGTAAAGTATACAGATACACACATATATATATGTATATGTATATATAAATATTAAAAAAAAATATATATTAGGTGTACAAATAAATTTCCGCCGTTCTTATTAAAAAATTAAGCATTTGATGATTTTAAATGATGTAAAATTGCTTGCTGAGTTACTCCTAATATAAGTGCCTGTTTTTTTTTGCGTTTAGCACGAATTTTCAACCAATAATATTTCTAATTCTGCGTATTCGTATACTTTCAGCCTTCCGTTACGTATTTTATCTTCGACGTCACAGTCTCTGTTCTTGAACTATAAAAACCATTCATGAAAACTTCTCTAACTTAAAAAAACCTCGACATATGCCTTTACAAGTAATCGATGCTCATCAGATGCAGATTTCTTTAAATTAAATAATTTAATCAAAAGTTCCCGCAAATGGTGCTTATTTGGCTCAAAACTCGACATTTTCGAAGGAAAAAAAATATCTATTATCGATACAAAATTACTAATATACCAAGATTATGTTGTCGAGAGATGTCAAACCCTACGATATGACGTTTTACATGAGACAATTTGAACCATAATTTAATCATAAAGCCATATTTTGTTGTACGGTGGAAACTTATTTGTACACCTAATATATGTATATGTCATGTATGTATATTATATACACAATCGAAGATTCATTTATATTATTCATTTAAAGATGCATGTTAAACGTAAGTCTAATCGGATGGTTTAAAAAATAAGGAATAAAAATAAATGTAAGTATGTATATATGCGCATGTATATATGCAGTTAAATAAATTATATCGAAGTATAATTTTCTTGTGTTTTCTTTTTCTTTTCATTAACGAAAATGATATCAGAAGATGGACCCGGTTCTCTGGTGTGAGTGTGCACGCGCACATTATTTTCTCGTGATGCCCAGATACGAAGCAATCCCGTTAATACTCTCAAAGAAGATTCGCAAAGCGTCCTGTTTCTCGTAGTGGTCCCGTACCGTGTCCGCATTCACCGGACGTCCCGGCACGTCAAGCAAACGTTCCTCCACCAAACGCTACAGTACAATAGGTTTTTCTTTTTTACATTTGTAGTTGGGTGTGCCAATGACAATGGTGGTGCTGCGTAAATAAAATTGGTAGAAGATCTAGGAAAATTGATGGTCGGTGGATTGATTGGATAGATTGATTGGATAGATTGATTGATGGATTGGTTTTTTGGTGTGAATTGTGGATGGATAAGTTTGTCTATTTTTTTTGTATGTATACATGTGTCAATGTTTGTGAATTGTTTTTATTTCCTTATCGAATTTAAACGAATTTAAACGAATTTATAGGTGCAACAAAAGTGCATAGCAATAATTGCGTGAAAATAATAATGCGTGATATATTACGTTTAAGGGGGTATTCTAGTCTAGAAATTTGAATAAATTGATTTTTTGTTTTTCATATTTTCAAAGTTTAGACCTTTAAGAATAAGCCTCTAAGAGGATTTATGGAAATTCGAATTATTTTCGGAGTTATAGGTATTTTAGTGACGCGACATTTAAGGGGCACACCTAGTGTGAAGTTTTAAAAAAATCGATTTTTTTATTTTTTCATATTTCTATACGTTATACCTTTAAAAATAACATACTAAAATTTCAAATGCATATCTCAAATAGTTTTTGAGTTATAATCATCTGAAGAGCAGCCGGTCATCGAAAATCAAATCAGTAAGTTAAACTTTAAACGCGTTTTTCTCGAAACAGCATTTTTCGAATTTGCTGGAGTGATTACTCGGAGACAAATGATCCGATCGCTATCAAATTTTTTTTACATCTTCTCTATATAGTTCTCCATACGATGACCCTCCAGTTTTTTGATCTGATCATAAATCGGATTTTGGTAGGCCAAAAACGATCAAAATTTTGGGTAAAATTTAACTTTTTTTTTTCAACATGCCGCCATTTTGTCAATTTTTGATTTTTTTGTTCGCCCGAGGGTCATCTTACAGACAATATGTTTTTGTTTAACGAGAATTTTTTTTTTTTAGGTTTTATGAACGGAGAAGGCTGCAATCACTCCAGCAGTGAACGACCTTTTTTTTTTGGCGCCGCCGGAGATCGCGTGTTATTTCAAAAATATTTAATATATTATTCCAAAAATTTTACTGTGTATTTTCAAAACATGTATAAATATACCCTCAAAATTTTAAAACGATTGATACACTAGTTTCTTTTTTTTTCATTCCCAAAAATCGCCTTTTTTTTGGCTGTCACACTAGGTGTGCCCCTTAATCTAATATGAATCAAAACTTTAAATGCGTTTTTCTCAAAACTACTTTTTTCGTAGTTCTAATGCATAGATTGACTTGAAATTTGGTACAGACTTTATCAATACTATGAAAATTGTCTCCACGTAGGGGTTTTTGTAATTTTGTTTTTTTTTACTATTTTTAAAAAATTACCAAAGTTGAAAAAAAGGAGGCAAAAAATGACCTTTTTTTTCAGAAAGACACCATTCGTGCAAAAATTTTTTTTTTTTCAAATCAGCTACGTTCAGATAATTCTACATCTTTGTTTAATAAGAATTAACCTTATTTTTATGTGTCAAATCACCAGGAGGATTGGAATCACGTTAACCAGGAGATACCTTTATTTTTTGAGTTCCTACTTTGCCGGCCTCTCCGACTTCAATTTTGAATTTTTTTTCAACATTTTCATACTTTCCAAGTATCAATTAAAAACTAATAAAAACATGGATAGTAAAAATCCTCAAAATCGAGTTTCTAGATTAGAATAATACCCCCTTAAAAATATTTGAATTTTTTTTAAATCGAATATCAAAGTGTTTCAAGTTTACCATTTATGCTTTCTCTCTCCGTGTGTGTATTTGTTTGTTTGTGTTAGTGCAATTATTATTAATCAATATTAATATACGTGGTGGTGTATGTATTTTACTAAATTCGCTATGCACCGTGCAAGTTAAGTCTTCGCCTCTACGGGATCTAAACAACGAAACAAAATTAATACTAAATTCTAAAGAATGTCTCTCCTTCTCTCTACGACGATTAGTATTAAAAGATAAATTTTGATTTTATTGTCATTCTCGGTTCCGACGTTTATACGTCTTGTGTAGAACACATTTAAATAAGTTCTCTATCGTTCTATTATTTATTTCGATTAACTTATAAATTACATGAACATCTAATAAAAAGTGTTTTTTTTTTCTTTCCTTTTTTCCTATTATGCATATCTACTGTGCAGTCAAATAATTATTCTTTTTTTTTTTTTTATCATTTATTAAATATAATAAATTATTATTATTACCACAGTGTTTACAAGAAGAAGAAGAAGAAGAAGAAAAAAAGAAGAAACTAAAAATACAAAAGTTTACTCTCGTTCTAACTTATTCATTTATAATGAATAAAAAAACTACAAATGTGATTATTATTATGGCTGCACTTAAGTGCAAAATAAAACAAAACAAAATAAAAATAAAAATAAAAATATAAGTACAGTAATCCCCCCTATAACGCGGTAGATTCGTTCCGCGTAATGGGAAATCGCGTTGTAGGAGTATTCTCAATTGACACAATGTGCAGAGGTACGTGAAGTTATCTATGAACTGTTAACTGTCAAACTTCAAATCATTATAAATTTCCCCGCGTTATATGGGGGAAAACACGCGTTATACGAGGGACTGAAATCGCGTAGTATGAAAATGCGTTAAAAGAGTACGCGTTATAGGGGGGTTTACTGTATATTAAAAATTTGATATGTGCGTATAGGCGTGAAAGTATTTATGCAAGAGTGGGGTGGGGATGGGTAAAGTGCAATATTTTACTTATTTTTACTAGGCGATGACTATGACGATTATGTAATCGTCTTAAGTCTACGTTCTTGTTTTTTTTAGTGATTCTTGTTGCTTTTATTGTAGTAGTTGTTGTTGTTGTTGTTGTTGTTGTTACTTGCTTGTATTTTAATATTTTTTTCTGCGTGCATGCCTAGGCAGTGTATCTTGGATTAGGAAGTCCTGGCTCGTGAGGCATGCTACGTGATGGTGATGGTGGTGGTGGTTGTTTAAGTATGTAGTATCCCGGTGTATTTATATATTTATATATATATTTTTTTGTTCTCTAATTGTTTTAATATTATTTTCTAATATACAACGTGGATGAGCCCTTTTCTTACTTCCCAAACGGCCCGTACTGTCGCGCTAGATTACTCACGTATTGCGTGGCGTGGCTCGTTGGATATTCGGCCCATTTGCTCAGATCTATGCTTGGTAATACACCACTGCGGCAAGGAACTCGTGGATTTCTATTAACACATTAATAGAATTCTTATTAGTTGCATCATACAATCTTTATCTAATGGTTTATTTCATTTTCAAAGAATTCATGTCTCATGCTTTAGTTTCTGTTTATAGGCTCAGTATTTGTAACATTATACTGTACGATTGCATCACATTGGTTTCGTAGAATAACGTATTGGATAATTGTTAAACATTAAAATGTTGAGATAATAAAATTTGTAAAAAAGAAAAAAAAATATTCCGATGCAACTTTGATGCATTGACCATAAAAAATATTTCAAAATACTGACTGAATAAATTTTTATGTCCTATATTATTTTAAGATTAACCCACTCTATCTTACTGAAAAATATTTGAGACTTACATTTCGTGATCAGGTAAAACCATAGGATATATTTGTATGGTGTCTATGAGGTCTGTGTTGTCGCATATCATCTTAGCCAGTTTCGTCTTACGAATCTCATTGAGTTGATCTAGAAAAGTGAAAGCAAGTTGCACTTTGTTAGAATAGTACTAATGGCCTTGGGGATAAAGAAACTCGAGAGGATTCGAAAGGATCGTACCGAGAGTGAAGGACGCTGGTTGGTTTGGTAGCTCGTACCAAAACCTGTCGCCACGTCGTGAATGGCTAAATTGCGTAGCGATTATGCAGGCGAAGGTTGGCCCAAGCATACTACCCGGAAGTGGTCGCTCCGATACACCACCGGACCACAAATCAACATCAGCTGGATGTCTGTTAACAAAGGTCAATTCAATAGTTCGTTTAATATTTTTTTTTCGAAAGACAACAAGAGATTATGTTTTTTTTTTTTATACTAACTCAAAAATCGAACTATAACGTCCAATAGTTTCGTTTGGCATAGATCCGAACAACTCGTCGAAAGAATTAGCTTCGGGTAATCCGCAATATTTTCTATAACGAAGAAAAAAAAGATTGTTTAAAATCATTCTAATTGTTAGATCAAACAAATTTTTGAATGCATATTAACCTGAAATCCATGTAACTCGGTATACCAAATTCTCGTCCACGTTGCATGTTGAATGATACCAAATCCATACCGAATTTCGCACCAACTTTTTTAAACAAATGATTGGTTACCTGCATAATAATATCGAGTTAATTTTCTAATCGTTATAGTATTTTAAAAATTCTATCGATAGATATAAATTGAAAATTACTTCTTGGGTTATAGAGTCGTCCATAGCTTGAGCAACTTGATTCATCAATCCCATAAAGTATTCGTCTAAAACTCCAGCACGGTAGAGATCGTACGGTCTTCTTATTAGATCCGATAATCTTTTGGAAGCTTTAAAAATAATCAGAATTGATTAGAAATTTATTGAATATTTTTTTTTTCTCTTTTCGATGAATTTAAAAATTTACCAATAAATTTGTGAGCTTTACTCCATCGTTCAACCGCAGTGGGAAGTAAAGAATGTCCAAATCTAAAAGCAGCAGCAGCGAATGCATCGATTACACCAGGATTCACTGTTGGATCATATCCATCCCAATAATTCTGAATTAAAATAAAATTCATTAATTTTTGTTAAAACTATTATAACATTTCTAATACGATGATAACGTAATTGTTAAGATGACAAGATGTGTTACATTTTTCTCGAGAAGAAGTCCGAACTTTTCCATAACATCTTTTCCCAAAAGGATTGGTAAGAACTCATTATAAGTAATATGTTGAATCTCTGCGATGACTATGCGTCTTGATTCCTGAAACAGCGTCTCATCGTCCCAATGGGGATTAATACGAGTGAGTACCTTCGCAATTCTGTTATGTTCTCTAGCGACCAATGTGTGCATGCACGTTAATACCAACTGCTCGTTGACACGAATTTCTCCTAAAATAGTAAAATCAAATCAGATATTATAATAGACAATGCTTTTATGTTAGGATAATTGTATATACTATGTCAGGTGTGGTATAATTGTGAGAATTATTTTAGATAAGATTATCGCCGAGAGATTGAAGAAAGGTATCTTTACAATTCTAGCGTGAACAGTTAGTTGAGAAATTTCCATTAACCAGCGCATAGTTTTATTGTAATGAAGTAACCCCAACGGTAACTCATTTTCCATAACATTTTCCCACGTCATACCTTTTCTAATCATAGATCAAGGAGAGCGGTAGCTCGTGTGAAAGAAAACAATTCTAATTACATCACTTTTACATCGTAATTGATATAGTAGAGGCAATGAAAAATTTAATTAACTAATTCTTAGAAAAAGTTCTATGTCTTTTTCAGTTTTTTTTCTAATTTTCTTTTATTTTTTTTTATTTTAATTAAAATATCTTACCTGCTTCGAAACAGTACATCGATTTATTCGGACGAGTGCATCCTTCGTCAGGTATATCCAATTTCAATGGTAATAGATCTTTTAATCCGTACTCGTTGAAAACTGGATTCATTCTTAACAATCCACTGTAACCAGTCCGTAGTTTCCTAAAGAAGAAATAGAAAAAAGATATTATCCTATATTAATTTCTTTCGTGAAAGGGGATCACTTTGATTCTCGTTTATAGAAGTTTAAATTTCGAGCACGTGATTGTGGGATCACTAAATCGGGCCAGATTGAGCAACAGTGGATCCTATGATGTGAGTTTGCTGATAGAAAGTACAGGGAATGGTCTGGTGTATCTAATACCAACGTACGAAAATATGGAACGACGTAATACTGATTTATTGTCGTAAATGACGTAACGGATGCAACAGGCATACATGTTGGTTGGATAAATAAACTTCGATTCCGTATCCTGGTTTATCCGTAAAACGATCTAGAGTGTAAAATCTCAACAAGGTCAAATAATAGTTCCCACGTTAATCATCGACTCTGAATCATGGTTCAGTTCGTGAAATTGGACGATTCTTCGAATTTGGTGTTATTATAAAAATGATATCTTAGGTATCTTTTTTTATTCTTGTTTTTATTCTTTTTCTTAATCTAAATGAAATTGTTGAAGAAATGAACGAATTAAAATGAATATGGATATTAATTTACCTGGCGAAATTTTCTGTAATTCCATAGACGGTATTTCCATCAAGAACTCCAGTTAATAAGTTGAAAGGTACACGTGATCCAAGACGACAACCTGGTCGAACTGCTGGAAATGCTCGCACAAAGTCCATACATTGAACGTTAAATAATCTGTAGAAGTAGTCATCTTCTGGTATACGAATTTCATTGCAGTAAGGATTCTTCAAATGTGGAGGACGAGAACAACATTCTTCAGGATCGTTACGATTCAAAGGATCTACCGAAACGTTAATATCAATTTATTAAATAATTTTTCTAATATATATTTCATTGTTTTAAAATGAGAAATAATATTTTGTATCTAAGAGTAAAGAATTTTGTGTTCATAAGATGAAAAAAACAGAGTGGAATTTTTTTTTGGAAACAAGACTGGGAAACAGAGACACCAATTGGCCTCGTTGAATAATCTTGTCACTGTGATCGTTCGCTTTCTCTGGTAGTTACCCTCCTTTCGGTATAAGGCAAATATATTCAATATGGAAGGGTTTGAAACGTACAAGTTTGCACGTTATTCGCAAGAACTCGCACGAATTCGCACATGCATGCACACACGCACGCACGCACATCTGGCAAACTTTGAAACGTTTAATTGGAATACCACCAGATAGTTGCGTAATATTCTTATGGATTAGATATTCGATAATCGAAATACTTTCTAACGTTTAACTTCTATTCTTATAATATATAGGTCACATGTTGTTAGATTTATTTGGTTGATTATATATGCTATTAAATAATCATTGTCATCATTTCGTAACTCAAGATTGATCAGTGATCTCACAAAGTAACTTTCTTTTTTTAAATGTACAAACAAACAAGTTTTGAAAGTATTACATATATATATATAAAGATCTTACCTAAAGGTGTTCCAGTTAGTGTGTAATCATGATCCATGAATTGTCCCCAGGCTATCACCATGACAGTACCAGCGTGGTCATGGTATCCCTCATCTGGATGCATAGTACGTGAAACTATTCTAGACAAGGGTAAATCTCGTCCACTTACTGCTATTCTAGGTGCCGATAAACCATCTGAGAATCTTGGTGGCATCAATCTAAATATCAACAATAACAACAAAAAATAATATAATTAAGATAAAAGATTGGAAAGATATGAAAAAATGAAGACAAGAAGAAAAAAAAGAAATTTGTTATTTTACCTGGTGAAAGGTGACAGAGTTGAACCCCAAGTTGGATTTTGTAAATTTGTACAGAGTCCATCGTATCTTCGATATTTTCCTGGTCTACATTCGACGTTGCTTAGAAATGCAGGACAAACTTCGCGTATTAATGTTTTCGATGTGTCAATCAGGGGAAGACTTTTCTCAATTTCCTCAAATGACAGGCCGTACCTGTTAAATCGTGACATGTTTTAACGATTAAACTCATTCTTAGTCATACTCGTCTCGTTCTTGTCTCGAAAGTTGAATTCAGTAGTCAGTTACGAGTTTTCGTTTCGTTCATTTGTAACTCACGTTTGGGCTAGATTTATGGATATGTCCAGTAAAAGTTCACCGACCGTGGCCAGATCTTCAGGTCTCCAGATTTCGCTCTTGGGTCGTGCAACGTCTGTTTTTTGTTAAAAGTATTAAGATTTCAATCAGTTTTATGCAAGATGATTATTATTTATTATTTCTTTTATATAATGAAATTGCATATATATATACCCAGTAAACACAAAACGTTAATATGACGTACGATTTACGTAA